>JAAOAI010000063.1:0-57945 GCA_013758895.1 Fusarium bulbicola
TTAGTATAATGCCCTATGTATTCTGTAAATATAAACCTAGTATAGACTAGTTTACCTGTTTAGAAACCCTAACCGTTATACTATAGGCGGACTTTACAAAGACGTTAGATGGTTCAACCCATTTTGCATTTCAGGATCGCAATTTAGAATAGGAGATGATCCATCGCTTGATGATCCAGGTTCTCGATTTGTGAAAGCTCCTTATGGATATTTGGGAAACTGGCATACGAAATCTGTTCAAACAGGTCTACATTCCTCGAGCTGAGCTGGGAAATAATTACTTTTCTCAGTCACAGAAACATATCGAAGAAGTCCTGGAGATGGAATGGCGAACAGAATTCCGGACATCTCGCTACGATGTCTTTAAGTCTTCCACATCTGGCCCAAAAGGGCAGAGGTTAGTTTGGCTTGCCGGGAAATAGCTTACGATAGAAAATTGCTAAAATGATACTATTTAGGGATATCAAGTCAGTGGAGTCTAGTTTCCGATCCCCGAGTCAACACCTATACACACCTCTCGATCCGGCAGCGGATGAGATTCGTTTGATCTTCATCTCAGTAGGTACTTCGGGCCAACTCTTTGCGAAGATGAAGCACGTATCAAAAGGTACAAGATTACCGTATATCGCTTTATCTTATGTGTGGGGTGGAGACCACAAACCCAACTCACTTCTCGTGAATGGAGTACCAGTTAACATCACCGAAAACCTCGACGCTGCTTTACGTAGCCAGGTCGTTCTTGACTATAGCTCAAAGGGTGTAACAGTTTGGGTAGATGCCATTTGCATCAATCAAGAGGATGTACAGGAGAGAAATATAGAAGTCTTACGGATGCGCAATATCTACGCTCAGTCTCTAGAGACTATTTGCTGGTTAGGCAAGTCAGCTGGCAGTAGTGATCAGGCCTTCGACTTTCTAGCAAGTCTTAATACCAACCGTGGTTCTAAGCCCACGGAACAGCAACGCATCGGCCTCTATCAGCTATTCTCTCGAGCTTGGTGGCTTCGAGTATGGACAATCCAAGAAGCTGTTGTGCCTCCAGCTTTACGACTCGCGTGCGGAAACTGTCATATCAAGATCGGTGATGGTCTATTGTGGAGCCTTCACGCGACGGTTGTGACTCTGGAAAGCGAGATGGCGCTTCCTCCCTCTTTTCGTCTGAGCGACCAGTCGCTTCGCAGGTTGCAAATCTTGTATAGCCTACGCAGTGCGTGGTTCAACTCATGCTCTTTGGGTGTTCCACTTGACCTTCTGACTTTGCTGGTGGCATCGAGGCACGCATCGGCTACGGATCCCCGTGACAAAGTCTTTGGTGTCCTTGCTCTTACACCAGAAGGTCAGAGCCTGATTTCTAGGCCAGACTACCGACGGTCAAAGAGGGAAGTTTTCAGTCAATTAGTGGTAGCATGGGCTACACATTACAACAGTATCGATATAGTATGTCACGCTGGGACATCTGACGCCACACGCGACTTGCCATCTTGGGTTCCTGATTGGTCTGACGGGAAAACCTCTGTTTCCTTTTGCTCTGCCAGTTGGTACGCGGAGCAGAAGCCGGTCACTCAACAAGTACTAATGTATGCGACTATTCCGCCCGCCTTTTCTCATGACTTATCAAGAATGACTATCTGGGCTTATTAGCTAGATAAGATACAATGCGTGGCGGAATATGATAGCTTGAAAGGTCACCATGGAGATGCCAATGCTCCCAGCACGCGCTATGATGGCACCGATATGGCCTTTTCTGCACTTGTCCGAACAGTTTGTGGCGGTCAACTTTCAGAAAGCATTTGGGCCTCCCTTGACACTATCACATTTCGCGTCGCTTTGCGTAGGATCTTACGAGACCAAGGTTTGGATCAAACAGCAGCATCTAAGTCGGAAGCGGATAAATACATCAGGGCTTGGTTCCACAATAACAGTCGCTTCAAAGTCGGGAACATTACTATTGGGGAACTTGTGTCACAACTGCCCTCCACGCAATCAGAATCGGATAAGGCTCCCCGCGACATCGATGAATCTATGCAAGCCTTGAGAGAAAGTTTCATCAAAGTGACTCGGGGGCGGCTTTTATTCACAACCGCGACTGGCTATCTTGGTATTTCTCGACAGACTCTAATGCCCGGGGATGTTGCTTTTCTCGTACCCGACTGCTCTGCGCCGTTGATTGTGAGACAGAATGGTCAGATGTTCAAACTTGTTGGCGACTCATACATTCACTCAAACAAAGGGAAGCCCTCGGTGTATGGCCATTGGGATCAACCAAAGTCTGTTGGCAAATTCACCGAGCTGAAAAGACTAGTAGTAAACTAAAATTGAGAACACCATTATTTAAAACCTTGCAACGGTTAGTTAATATTATGCTGATCTTAGGAGTGTGCTTTATATAAATATATTGTTTTAGTATATCGCTTAAAGTTAAAGAATTAAAAAGGTAAAGGTCAATTTTCCAAGCTTTAAAGTACTTAAATTATCTAAATTATCTAAATATTAAAGAGGAATACTTATACTCAAACACGCTATAAGACATGACCTATATTTAACTTATTTTCCCCCATCTTGATCACATTTAGTCTACTTGCTGGAGGATTTTGGCTTCCAGAGAACCCAAGCGAAAGTGACACACAGCTTGAGGAACGCAGCAATCCAGAGAGCTCCAGCAAACCCAACCCAAGACTTGGACAGAAAACCACCGGAAACAGCACCAGCGAAGAGAAGCACAGCTCCGGTCGCTCTTCGGTTTCGATCGGCGTTGTCGTTGATAGGAGCAGTGAAGAGCTTTGCATCGCTCATCATGTCGCAGTACAAACTTGTCAGGACAATAGTCGGCATGGCGTTGTACTTGAGGACACGGCTAGCGACAATCTGGCCTGCGCTCTGGAAAGCGAGGATGATGATGGCGGCGTAGTCAGTTGCTGGGAATGAGTCCTGAACTTTCTCGATAATCAAGCCATTCTCGTGCACTGTTTCTCGGCCATGGGGATGGTTATAGACAGCGCCTGTCGTTGCGAGGATAGCGACAAGACCAGTGAGGAGAGCCTGAGTGAGGAATGACGTGATAAGAACCCAACGCTTCTGAGGTCCGAAGAATCGGTGAAAGCTGGAGAAGAAGAGCGCTCCGATGGCGAAGCAAACAATGGCGAGAAAACAGCGAGACCATGCTTTGCCAGCTAAGTTCTCAGGCTGATGACTGACGCCTAGACCGACAAAGATTGTGTTTCCTGCAAGATGTGAGTTTGGGGTTTGAGATATCAATTGAGGGGCATGAACTGACCAGTTTGCATACTGACAAAACAGCCGTACATGTTGAACGCAGCGCTATCAACGAGACCAGCCACGAAGAAGCAAATGAGCAGCAGAATATCACCCCATCGCGTATCAATCTCCGTCGCGAATCTGCTGGCCACAGGGCTCTTTGTCTCTCCCTTTGGCCCAGCTTCGGGGTTATCGCTACCAGAGTCGGGCATCTTGACCGAGATTCGGAGCTTTTGCCGAAGTATCTTTTTTTCGTGCTTGCGGTTCAATTCCCAACGTCCACCGTTCTGATGCAACGGTGAGAGTGAGGTTACGAGTATGACGTACTTGAAAAAGTGAAAATGTTGTCTTAGCCGACGCCTCGAAAGTTATTTTAAAGGGAGAGAAGAAAAAAAGAGTCACTCCTTTAATCGGGATGACGTGCTGGGTGGGCCCACTATTATTCGGAGCGAAAATTGTCTGGGCTGAGTGAGAAAGAAATTGGGATCCGGCGATTTCGGCTCTGAATTGCTTCGCCAAGGAGAGTGCACAGACGATGCGTACGTGGACTAGTCTGGGCAAAATATCGTTGATGAGCGCTGTATTAGTGGATGAGATGAATGATATGTTAAGAATTGTTATTCAGAAGCTAAAGTTATAGCCTTTTCTCAACTCTGAATAGCTACAATAGAGTGCAATTATATCACTAGATTTCAAAGAAAGAAGACGTGCCAAGGTGCACTGCCTCCCGTCACTGGGGCGCCTCCTATTGACAAAATAGTACCAAGAATCGCGTATGCCAAGCCGGCACCTGGCTTCCCATGCCGAAATCACTTTTTCTAGGTATTGAGAGACCGCATATTCCGCCAAGAAGAGGGAGTTTCGAGCAGACTTGCGGGTTTCTAGCCAAGCCCAGTCCGTCGTTGCCATGCTGTATGACTGAATTCTGAGTGTGTATTACTACAAGAGTACTGTGAGCGACTTTCAACAGCTCAACTGAGTAAGAGGATAGCTGAATGCGGTTTTACCACAGATTCATATAGAATTATGCTCTATGAGATCTTTTGGAATCCTAATTGATCGCTCTGCTTCTATGGCAGTCATAGAATATCAATTTTGTTGTCTCGAGTATCCACGTACCCTGTACGACTGCTGTGGCGTTTTGTCTTTTCAACAATATCATTGCAATTACTAGCTGTGTCAAGCGATAACGCCGACTGACCTTGGGACGGAAACCCTAAGATATGGCAGTAATTATTATTATGCTTAAGTCTTGTTTAAAGGCCAACCAGCCAATTTCCATAACGAAGAAATTCGTGACTGACATCTCGTCAGAGCAAGCCACATGTGGCGCAGCACCCAGCACAAATGTTTTATGCAGGCAAAATTGAGAGGCGGATTTTCTTCCTCTGCGCACCAACTCACAGCTCTCCCATCATGTCAAACCCTGCAAACTCACAACCCGATAGCTTAATACAAGCAGAAAAATGCAAAGAGTACTGGGAGTCAGTTGACTCCGATAACAATGGAATGCTGGGTGGTGTCTTATCCGTCATGCCCTCCGTTTCCCGCATCGATCTCCAAGGCTCGCGAACCTTCCTTGCCAGATTAGGAATCGGAATCAAGAGCGGCAGACAGAGGATACCGAGGGTTCTTGAGGGTGGAGCAGGGTGAGTTCCTGTGAGATAGCTGTGGATTCAAAATACTGACGGTGAATATCCTAGAATTGGCAGGATAACAGAGGGTCTTCTGCTAAAGCTTGCAGATCAGGTCGATGTCGTTGAGCCCGTGGCCAAATTCACAGAAACCCTACGCGGCAAGCCCGGCGTAGGAGAAATCCACAACGTCGGTCTTGAGAAATGGGAGCCTAGCGAAGGAGCTGTCTACGATCTTATCTGGATCCAATGGTGCATAGGCCATCTCAACGACGAGGAGCTATTGCAGTTCTTGGAGAGGTGCAAATCCGTGCTGGAAAAGAAGCATGGGCTTATTGTGTTCAAGGAGAATTTGAGCACCTGGGGGCAGGATAAGTTTGATGAGCTTGACGGCAGCGTTACAAGGTGAGAAATTCAGCTGGTTTTTGAGACTTGATAACTGATGAGTGAACAGGGAGGATGAGAAGTTCCAGCAGCTTTTTAAAAGAGCGGGGCTGAAGTTGGTGAGATCAGATATGCAGCACGGATTCCCGGTTGTCAAGAACCGTCAACTACTCCCGTTGAAGATGTATGCTCTTCGACCAGAGCAATAAACAACACCGCGGTTTTCTCTCATTTGCATCTAGTTCAGCAAGTAAAGTCAGTGCACAGTGCCACTTCTATATTCGCCAGTATGTCACGTATCTCGAAGCCACAAAATTATGCCAAACCAACAACTTAGACGCGCGAGCCGCCATCTTAGACCGGTGATTGGCTGCTGAGGAAGCGTACCCAACCAACAACTTATCGAACAGACGATCGAAGAGACCTTCCCTGTCCAATTGGCTTCAGTGCATACATCATAAGAGGCAATAAATGTTTAGGAAAGTCTTCCTGCACCTCAGACCGGATGACCATCAATCCAGCTTTGCGAAAAATAGCTCTGAAGCCTTCATCTGTTCTAGTCAAACGATCAGCATGAACCTCAAGGTTAGTTAGCGACCTGTAAGTATACCGTGTTACCGAGCTGTCGACCTCGTCGTACGTACACTCCCCACAATCACTCAAGTTCTCCTTCAGAACAATGACCCCATCGGCACTCAATGAAGTAGCGCAGCGCTGGAGGTATTTGACGAGGAGAAGATCGGGTATTTGACCCGCACACCATTGCGTCCAGATCAAGTCATACTTGAAGTCTTGCGGGTGCCACTCCTGCAAGCCAATGTTGTGAATCTGGCCTACACCGGGGGTATCTGCCAAACCAGCGGTGAACTTAGCAACGGGCTCAATGATATCCACCGTCTCAGCGACATCGAGCAGCAAGCCTTTAGTGATTCTACCAATTCTATATAAAACAGTCAGCTAAATGCAAACGTGTATATCTAAATGTTTACGAACCCAGCTCCGCCTTCTAGCGCTCTCGAAATCCGGGGCTTGCCAATCCCCAGCTTAGCTAGGAATGAGCGCGAGCCCTGTAAGTCGATCCTCGACACGGATGGAAAACCGCCCAGCATGCCGTCGACGCTAGCGGCGACATTTTGCCAGTAGTTCATCGCCTCATCCGTTGATATCAATGAATCGGGGAGTGGATGTTGGACCATGTTAAATGTTGTCGTCTGCAGTCGAAATAATTACAGTATTGCGAGGGAGGTTTTTCTCGTGTCACCGGTAGAACCGGGTCAAAAATAACAGAGGTCTAAAATGCCTGAGGCAGGGGTGACTAAGTACACTCCACTTGGGTAGAAGCAAGGTCTAGATTTCGGTCTTAACTCACCGACAGATGGGGACTAAGAAATACCTCGCTCTCGCACCATGCACTTTAGTAGAATGTAGTATCGTTGGGTGCTAATATGAGACGACACAAAGAACTTAGGAGGGATGTTTAAATCACCGAGGTCTATTATATCGAACGTATGACTTGAGATAAAATTCTTCCCGAGGTGTAACGTGATCTCATACCCCTGTCACGAACACCAGCTAGGGTGAAGCTTAAACCAGATATAACGCCATTGCTGGAAATATTGGTTTTGAATGGTTAGTACGAGTCTGGAATCTTTGCGAGCTGACACCGGCTTCTAATACCGATATTTAAATAGGCCACCAAGCATGGATGCGTCTGTCCTTCATATCCGCCCTAACTTTTGCCAAAAACACCTCTACCTCCTCAGGACTCCAACCCAGCCCTTTCGTGAAGAGCACCATGGAAAGACCGGACAGCTCACCAGCGATATTATGGTTACACCAAAATCCTAAATCGTCAGCTCAACTCCCCATAGTAACAAACAACGTACCAAGTTCCTTGTGATAAGGATCAGCAGGCCATCTATTAGTCGGCCACTTGTACACCACCTCAGTAACATTCACAAACCCCGCATCAATCATCCCCTGCTTGTAGAATTTCGCACTCTCCGCCGTACGACCGAATTCATTCGTCGCTTCGATCATGAAACTAGACCACTGCTCGATGCAAGAGTCCTTTTTGAGAGTGCCGTCGTCGCGCTGCGCGAGGAATGTTGTGTCTTGGCACTCAACCCACCCGCCGGGACTGAGGGCGTTGAAGGATTGGGCGAAGAATTTGGGAAAGTCGCCGATTGAGCCGGTCATCATGCGGGCGAAGATGAAGTCGAAGTTGTAGGAGAATGTCCATTCGTCTTCGAGGTCGTCGACCTGGAACTGGAGATTTGTGGGGAGGCTGTAATTGTCAGTGAGAATGAACTGAATTGTCAAGTTGGGGGGCGTGTGTACAAATTTGGCTGGATAGGGCTAAGATCAATGCCGATGACCTGGAAGTCTTAGTACGATGTGACGAGTGAGATGAGTGAGATGTTGTACTTCAGTTTCGGGGTGAGCGTCAGCAAAGTCAATTGCCCAGACGCCAGTGCCCGGTTCCTGCATCAAGAGCGCGGCTCAAATGCTTGGTATCTCCAATCGGACTAAGATAAAGCTTCCCGCCAAGAGTGAGGGCGAACAAATGATGTTAGAGATCTAGCCCAATCAGTCCATGTTCGTTAATACTCGTACGAGCTCGCTCACCTAAACGTTCTTGCTCAGACTGATGAGGAGCGGTGTTAGTGACGAATTGACGAGACACGTGGCTTCATACCGAATCATTGGGGAGTACATAATTGACTATCATAATTAGTAGATACTTCTCTATACGAGCGAGGGTTGCGTACTGGACTCTCTGAAAGCGTGGTATGTTCTTCCATTTTCGGTGCGATATGCCATGATGCTTGAATTTATCGACGCTGTACTGCTCGCAGCATCCTCCTTCATTCGTCAGTCAGCCCAGTCCACCAATAATCCCATAGTGCATACCCCGATCGCTGAATCATCATCGGGAAAATCATGCTCGCTCTATAAATCATTAATTCAATTCCCTTCAGCAAGCTTGGAAGCGAACCTCGGCCTGCAGCGCGCTCTCATCAGTCGTGGGAGCCTGTCTATCTCCCTCAGTCACAGTAGCAGTCACAGCTGTCTTGAGATCCGCAACGTCATCGCCCGCCTGTTTCTCAGCCTGCGTATCGGCCGTCATCTCTCAAAGGTGTCGAAGTGCGACATTGCGCTGTTTGTTGTGAATCGGCAAAAAGACGTCAAAGGTGAACAAGAAAAGCACATGATTCCCCCCTCCATCTGAATACCTAAGCAAGATGAGGTGCCGAACTGTGCCTCGTTACTGGGATAAAACGTTGCGGGTGAAGAGACAACTAAGCACAACTGACGTGACTTGTGGCTGGCATGTTAAAACAGTCACTTTCTCAACTGACTTCTCTTTCAAGGCAATACTCAACCTTGATTCTCGGATCATCGACCCTAAAACGATGCCCTCTCTCCGATCCCAGCGATTGATTTCCCGGGTTCCGCGGTCGATGGCGTGTAAACTAGAGCGATAAAGGATGGTTTTAGCGGTCTAGAGGGCCTAGCGCTGAGTTTAGTCCGCTAAAGATTATGTGGAGGGGCTGGAACACAAGAGAACTTCGTTTGCATTCGCTGTCTTGCCGAGGGCTTGGAGCATTAATGATCCTCCTTGGCCTGTAGAATTGTTTCTTTTTGTAAAGCCAAGTCCCCACGGGTTCGGCCCGTTGGTCTCTAATCGTAAACTATTCCCGGGAACCTACAGCTTCAACGGTTGGTGATATCAGCACCGGTCATTGTTGAAGACTATTCTCAGAATCGCCATCATGGCTGCAGCTTTTTTTCTTGGCCATTTGCGCGAAATCGCTGGTGATGTTCGTCCATCAATCGCAATCGCAGGACTCGTGGCAGTGTTCCTGGCACTCTGGTCTACCCTCTCAACATGGCAGCAGTACAACCGCCTGCGCGAATTTAAAGGCCCTCGCCTCGCAGCCATCTCAAAATGGTGGTTAATCAGGAAAGTCGGCGGTGGAAGAGCATACCTCGACTTTTGGGAGGTCACTAAACAATACGGCATGTTTGCACAGTAGTCAATCGCATCACCGTCGGAAGCTTACATTACAGGCTCAATCGCTCGAGTCGGACCAAACGACCTTCTCACCGACGACCCAGAACTAATGCGCCACATACTCAACGTACGAACCGAGTATCGGCGATCAGATTGGTACGACGGTATGCGGTTCGACCCTGGCAACAACAACATTCTCTCCTGGCGCGATGAAGACGAGCATTTCAAGCTGCGCTCTAAAATGTCAGCTGGCTACGGCGGCCGTGAGGTGGAGAATCTCGAATCAAAGATCGACAACAACATACTCTCCTTGACCAAGTTATTGGGAAAATACGCCGACGAGAAAAGGGCCTTCGATTTTGGTCGCCGGGCGCAGTTTTTCACTCTAGATGTTATTTCGGACCTCGCGTTTGGTGAACCGTTTGGGTTTCTGGAGACGGATTCTGACGTGTACAAGTATATCCAGATCACGGAGGAGACGCTACCAGCTGTGATGGTGACAACTGTTGTTCCGTGGCTAGTCAAGGTCTTGAGTTCGCCACTGTTCAAAAGCCTTTTGCCGTCGGAGAAGGATAGGCTTGGGTTTGGGAAGCTGATGGGGTGAGTATGATTGTGTTTGACTGAGGTAGATGTGAAAGTGCTGACAGTTTGAAGAATTGCAAAACAGGTCACTGCTGAGCGATTTGGACCCGATAAAAAGGTTCAGAAGGATATGCTTGGGTCTTTTGTTGCTCATGGCCTTACACAAAAGGAAGCAGAGTCGGAGATTCTGTTACAAATGTAAGTCCAAGGCCTCAATTGGTGTCTTGGCTAATGGCTGCAGTGTCGCGGGCTCGGATACAACAGCTACAGCCATTCGCTCAACCATGCTTCACATCATCACAAACCCCCTCGTATACAACAACCTCCGCACCGAAATCTCAAAAACCCACTTCTCAGAACCCATCATCCCTGACTCAATCGGTCGTGATCTCCCTTACCTCAAAGCCGTCATAAACGAAGGTCTCCGCATATTCCCCCCCGTCGCAGGTCTAATGTCCAAACAAGTCCCTCCGCAAGGCGACACCTGGAAAGGAAAGTTCATTCCCGGCGGTACTAAAATCGGATACTGTGCGTGGGGAATATTTCGCCGTGAGGATATCTGGGGTTTTGATGCGGGAGAGTTTAGGCCAGAGAGATGGTTGGAGAGTAAGGGTGAGAAGTTGAGGGAGATGGAGAATGCGCTGGAGTTGATCTTTAGTTATGGACGATGGCAGTGTCTGGGGAGACCGGTTGCTTTGATGGAGTTGAATAAGGTCTATGTTGAGGTAAGTGGAATGTTGATTGAGAGGGATGATGCTAATTGTGTGTAGTTGCTGAGACGGTTTGACTTTACGATTTGTGATCCTACCAAGCCTTGGACTGTGTTTAATTGTGGTATTTTCTCACAGTCTGAACTCATGGTTCGCGTTCATCGCAGAGATTGAATTGTCAAGGACCATCTGATCACGGTTACGGAAACATGTACAATGGAGTCGCTGGATTCCTGTATGCACCATAGTAGTTTACTTCCAATTGCGTCTGCTCAGATCACTGTGTTTGTAGCTGGATACCTCCAAAAGACGTAAACAATAACAAAGGTTCTCTGCAATCAGGAACAACCTCAGCCATCACCTTGCTTGATTTGTTCTCTAATAACTACTTATCTAGATGCACATGCAGTTGGATGGTTTTTGGGCAGTGTACGGATAGCCGTAGCGAGATGCAGCGGGCAGGATGTGGCAGGTGAAACATGCAACGAGAGGAATTAAGCATAGGTACCTTAGTCGAGATAATAGCAACAATGGGACTAATCGGGCAAGCACATGTCTATTGTACCCAAACAGTAACACAGCAGCCCGGAAAGTGGTGTTTCCGACCCGACTACCGCTGTCACTTCACTGACGTTTTAGCTGTATCCTCCCACGGCAAATTGACTCCACTATTCCCGTTTGTGCAACGTTAAGAACCAAGCATTCAGCTTGCAGTTGCGGGCACTGTTTGTCGGTGCGGGCAGTTGCTGTTTGCTACAAGTCGCGGTCTTGCAACGCACCTGCCCTGCAACGTACGAGAATTCACGACAAACAGAGATTGTTGCCTTGCCGCCCGAAAACCAGCGCTCCTTCCTGTCCAACTCCAGTCCGCGACTTTTTTTATCTTCACCATCCCCCGTCCCTTGCTCTCGCAACCTCTCGGTCCTCATCTCTTTTCATCACCAGGGATTTCCTACCTTATCCTTTCACTCCTACGATCGCTCTTTGCCTTCAATCACCAACACGGTTCAAGCAATCACGTCACCGCTACGATGGATCTTGTTGACGGTTCATTTGACTCAACCTTGGTCAAATGGGTCAAAACTACCGAAGCGGCCTTGGCCGAGGCTCAGAAGAAGAAAGGCCAGCTTGTTACTGATCATCCTGCCAAGGATACTGTTAACAAAACCTTTATGATCCGAGCACTTGGCAAGGCCATGATCACGCCTGGCTTATCCCCTGCTGGCGCATTCATCCGAATGGCCTGCGGAAGCGACTACCCTTTCCCAAACTCCAAGCTTCTTGAAGAACACATGATGACTCTCCCCGTCACCACTGTCGAAGCGCCTTATCCACCCTGCACTATCCCCGAGAAGGACCTCAAGCCGATTAGCATCTCCGACATGCGTCTCGAAACTCACCATTGGGGATCAAAGGTTCTCCTCCACATATTGTCGTCTGCCGACCGTCACGAGGCTATCATGTCCGTCGTTGAAGATCAGGCGGGTACAGCTGTCTTGCTCAAGCTGTATCACCAGCCCTTGGAGAAGGAAATCTCCTGCAACTGGACAATGTTGGACCATCGTGTGTGCATCGTCAAGAACCCTTTCTTTCAGCGGGTTAATGACACCATCTCCCCGAATTTCGCTCAGACCCCCCAGCCTTACTACTCGCTGAGAGTCGACCACCCGGGCGACATCATTCCCCTGCGCCATGGCGATGGCCGAATCCCCGAGGCATGGAAAGTTGACCCATGCCGCGACGACAAAACCAGTCATGGCTACCGCGATCACGGCAACAAAGCCTTTCGCAAGAAGAATTGGGTAGAAGCTCATCACTCGTCAGTCGCCCATCCTCCTTCAACTCACCGATAGCTAACATTGTGAACTGCAGGTACTCCGAAGCCCTCGGTGTCGCCGAGACTTCCCAAGACAAGCAGCTGGCCCACCTCAACCGCTCGCTCACCAACCTCAAGCTTGGTCGACCCGCCGAAGCACTGCTAGATGCCACCCAAGCTTATGACCCCGAGGCGCCTACCGAGAAGGCTTTGTTCCGTCAGGCCACCGCCCTCTACAAACTGAACCGGTTCGAGGATTGCGAAGCCATGCTCATCGACCTCCTGGACAAGTTTCCTGACAGCAAGGCGGCCGAGACAACTCTTCTTTCTGTCAAGACACGACTGACAGAGAAGCACGCGGGTAAATACAACTTCAAGAAGATGTATGAGACAGCCAAGGCAGCCAAGGGAGCACCCTTGATTGATTGCGCCACCTACTCGAAGCCTGTTGAGATTCGGGAGTCGCCTGGTCGCGGTCGCGGTCTGTTCACCACCAAGGCTGTCAAAGCGGGCGACTTACTCCTCGTTGAGAAGGCCTTTGAGTACTCATTCATCGACGAGACCCGAGTGATGGACCAATGCACCCACATGGTCAACTTCAACACCAAGCGCCTGACGTCTGGTGCATCGGCGAATCTCTGGCCCAAGGTTGTTCAGAAGTTGTACCATGATCCGGAAGCTCTCCTTGCCTTTAACGAGTTACACCATGGGAAGTACAAACCGGTAACAGCTACCGAGGCGGATGGACGTCCTGTTGTTGATGCGTAAGTTGACTTGCCCCTGGCTCCCGATGGAACACTTATTGATCTGGTGTCGCAGCTTCCTTGTCGAGAAGATCCTTTCTCTCAATTCATTCGGTGCCCCACGATCCACTCGCGACTTCTGTGGCAACAACGTCTGGAGCGGCAACCCAGCCCCCGAAGCCTGTGCCTCCACCCGTGAGAGACCTCTCTTCACCTCCGTCGGTGTCTGGCTTCTCGCCGCTCACATTAACCATTCCTGTGTCGGTAATTGCCGCCGCGCATTCATCGGTGACATGGTCATCATCCGCGCGGCGCGGGACATCCCGGCCGGGACCGAGTTGGTATTCCCCTACCGCCCATCCACGGACTCAGAATCATACCAGGATGTTCAGACGGGCTTGGCCAAATGGGGATTCAAATGTGATTGCGAACTGTGCAAGGACCGACTCAAGACCACTGAGGCTGTTCGCGTTCAGCGTAAAGAGCTCAGCGAAGAGTTTAACAAGCAGCTGCCTTCCGATCAAGAATTCGACCTTGACAAGGCCACTAAGCTTCTGCGTGTTGTCGAGAAGACCTACAGTGGCAAACCCGCCAAGCAGATCCGCTGGTGCATCGCTAACCTTTATGCCTACGTCGGAATTCGCTGCCGTCAGGATGGAGATTTTGTCGGGGCTGCTGAAATGCTCATCAAGGGTCTTGAGACCATGGGCTTTGTCATTCTCGCAACTCCGCCAGATAACGGTAGTGCCCAGGCTCGTTTTGAAGTTAAGCAGTGGGGAATGATGGAACATCACATCCCGTGGCTCTTCTTCCAGTTGATTGAGTGTTACGACGCGATCAACCCGCACTTGGTGCCTGTCGCTGAGCATTATGCTCAGGTAGCGTACTCGATCATTGTTGGTGAGGGCGAATCGATGTGGGATGTCATGCCTGCCACTGGCAACAAGGCGGAGCGAACCTGATGTTGGAATGCTCTCGCGTCAAGATTGTGTTGATGAACAACAGGCAAGTGTTGCTAGATAGCTACGATCGAGAATCTTGCCATGGTAGATGGAATTGGGCACATTTACCCGGATGTAGTAGTACCATGAATTGAACAATGACCCAGAAATCTGTCCTCTCACCGTGAAGTTTAACCAAGTGCCGCGCACATTATTCTAGGAGGCTTTCGTCTTTGTCAGCGCACCACCGACTGCTTCTGGGTAGAGTCAGTGGTACATCGCGCGAGTTATCCTCCAGTTCCCATTACCAATGGCCACAGAGGGCACGATTACATCCGGCGGTATGCCAATTCCGGTGACAAGACAGTTCTAGATGCTGCAGCGAGCCATACTCGCCAATGCCAAGAGGATACCATTCACGCACAACGACCTGACCAGCTTTGACGTGAAGCTCTTTTTTCTCTCCTGGATCTACCTGGGTGCGCTTCGAATCGCCCGCAAAGAGCTGGATGCCCTTACGTGCCGAGGTGGATAAGGGGACCTCAACCTGTTCCTCAACGACATGGTGGAGTGACGTTGTTCTTAACTTACATTACCAGATCTCGTAGGTGCTGCTGGTAGAGACCGGTGAAACCGACGGCTCGACTCGTGTAGGGAGCTTCCATCTTTCCCATGACATGGTCTGCATTATTGCTGTAGTACAGACGATAGTGGTCCTGAAGGCTACCTTTGACTTCACAGAACTGGTCCTTGTACCAATTGAGGTCTTTACAGTAAGAGAAACGAGCCAACGACAATGTATTGAGCAAGTTGAGCGTCGTCAAGGATCTGACTGACTTGTGGACATCTCGTCCCGGAGAAAAAGAACTACTACATATTGTCACAAACTATGGCGAGAGCTTGAGCACTGCAAAAAAATCATTTTTATTTCATCTTTCCTATGATAAACAAATAATCCCAAAAGCCCAATCACAAGAACAAGAAGTCAATCGAAAATACTAGAGTTTACTCAGCAGCGATAGCGCCGTCAATACACTTAGTGCCTGCAGCAACATTGGAGACAAAAGCCCAACCTCCGTTGCAGATACCCCAAGTAGTCTCGGAGAAACAGTGCATCATGCCCGACTTGACATCAGAGGGACAGGCCTGGAACTCACCAGACCAAGTGGGAGCGCCAGCTTCAGGCTTGGCTGAGTCGATGGGAGCGGGAGCATCGGTGGGCTGGGCGGGAGTGCTAGGCATGGTGACCATGCTAGAGGGGGCTGCGGGAGCTGAAGGTCGGACGGGGACAGAGGGCTGTTCGGGAGCGGGTGCAGGGACACTAGGCTGAACAGGAGCCGAAGGGGCAGCGGGAGCACCCTCAACAGGAGCAGAGGGCTGCTCAGGCGCGGGAGCAGGAGAACCAGACTCAGCAGGCTTCTCGGGCTCAGGAGCAGCAGCATCATCCTTAAAGTTGGGCTCAACACCCTTGGCACAAGTACCCTCACTCCCAGGCGTACCCTGCTCGTAAATCTTACCAAAATCACCAGGCTCAGGGAAGTTGATGACACTTCCACTGGCACCGGTAGTACACTCCCCAGGAATGTTGGCGCGGAAAATAGCAGGCAGCGTATCGACATAGCTACTATCATCCTTCCCGCCTACGACCTCAATAGGGGAGCAGACCATGTACATCTCGCGATTACCAATCTTGTTAAACCAAGTCCAAGCAAACGTCGCCGGTCCATTCTGCATATCCTTCGGAATAGGAATGTTGAACTGCTTAGCACACTCCTTAGCCGTATCATTCCCACACTCCTTACCGTTCTCCCGCCCATGCGGATCCGTACCGGTAGAAGGAATATTACCCTCCGCCTCAGCAGGACAACCACCGATGATGCTGTAGATGGTGTGCCACTTCTTAGGATCCTTGGGGGGTTCCTTTCCGTAGGCGACGCTGAACTGGCACGATCCGCCGCCGTGCACGGCGCTGCCCCAGAACTTGACGAGCTGGGCCTTGCCGGCTGTTACCTTTGTGACTTGCTCGGGGTGCTGGGTGCGGCCTTGGCAGGGGAAGGGGAGGTCTGCGCTGAGGGGCCAGGTTTGGTAGAGGGGTTCTGTGTCGAGGTTGAAGGGGTGGGGTTCGACCATGATGACGTGGGAGGAGACTTGGGTAGCTGCGAGAGCTAGGACGCTGAGGGTTGAGAAGAGAGAAGGCATTTTGGTGGTTGTGGATGATACTTCTCTGGTAGAATGTTCTGTTGTGCGTTGATTGTTGAGTTGTGAAAGTTGGTTGTTGTTGTGATGCAAGATGCAGAGTGTTTGATGGATGAGGAGAAGTGAGATGACATTGGTGGTCATTTCAGCTTGTTATATACGAGAATCTGTAAGTTACATATTTCAGTGTTCTTGGCAACAAAGGATAGTAATTTGTCACCGAACAAAATGATTGTTGCCCGTAGAATAGCAAATGTACCGTCATCGATACCTGAAACAAGAACAAAGAACAATCATCCCGCATTGAATGTTCACTATTCACCGAGCAGCCTTGAAGTTCACCAGTTTATGACCAATGTGGTGACAGGAAACAAATATGTAAAGCAATAAACGACCATGGGCTTCGAGAGTATTAAGATACCTCAGAGAACATTATGATGAGCTTGGTGTGTTCCTTAATTCAATCACAATTTATACCTGACGTCAAGTCTTCACCTTTTCAAGCGTCCGCAGTGTCTCAAATGATCCAAGATTCTTGTGCTCTCACAGTTACACAACTCGACCAACACTCTGCGAATCGTGACTTCTTGTTCATCACGCACTTCTGCAAGCTCTGTTCATCAAGGGAAGACTACTCCGAGGAAGGCTTTCGGGACACTAAGCCTCGGCGCCGAAATTCTGGACGTCAACCCTAAGAGATGAAAAGCTTGGGTATTTTAATAAAGTCTTGATGCCCTTTTGATGAGTTTATAAACTTTAGATGACTTTATAAACTAGGATGACTTTGTTACATGACATGCTACAGTCCAGAGGCATCGTTCTCGCTGTCCTCGCTGCCCTCGCTTCCACTCTCCACATCGCTTGCGCCGCCCCCCTCCTCATGGTACCGCCTCCAAAATGAGAAAAACATAAAATCCCAATGGCGAACCATTCCTGTGTCTCCGAGATCCAGTGTCCTGTTCTTTCCGCAACCTTCACTGGGCGCATCGACATAAACACCGGCTACCTGCCCGTCATAAAGGTCCAGAGCCTTTGCATCTTGCATACGGCGGATATCGCGCATGACATCCTCCCAAATATCTTCGAATTTATCCGGATCAATGCAACAATACTGAACGGTGAGAAATCTGAGGGTCGAGGCGTGGCGCCGAATGAACCCGACGAGTTTCTGAGGGTCCATCTCACCGCAGCTGAACTCAACGCGCTGGAGTCGGCGAAAGGTGACGTCATCCGGAATTGCAGAGAATATTTTCATGCCGTGAGGCTCTAGAAGAAGATCTTCCAGTTGGGGCATAGAGGCAAGAAGCCGGGCGATGTTTCCCTGGTCCATCGACTTCCCGCCGATAAATGCAGAATCATACAGATCGCAATAGTCGCTCAGGACGAGGTGAAATTTGGTCATGCAGCTGCTGGAGAAAGAAGAGATGAGTTTTGGAGGGAATGGAGACTCGTGGCTGTCGAAAAGAAGGATTGGGAGGCCGGGCTGATATAATGACGTATCTCCTACCTCCAAAGAGGCATCTACTCTGAATTCAGTGAGACGGGCACGGATACTTGGATCCCCGAGGACTTCAAGGGCGATTATTACAGCACGGGCCTCTCGGCCGACCATGCGGCAATGGTACCCGTCAAGAAACCAATTGTTGCTCGCGAGATCTCCTGTCTGAAGCTTCGTCAGGATTGGGTTGGCACAAGGGAGATGGCTAAATGAGGTTTTGACTTACGGTAGATTGAGTATCTGCTGCATCACGCTTCTCTTGCTCATCGGCGGTAGGCGGCACCCCATACTCTTTGATGTATTTCTCCAAATCGTCGTTGAAAAAGTCGAGTTGCATCACTTCGGTTCTGAAACCAGGCTCGTGCCATGGCGCTATCCAGTCACACCTGGGTGGGAAAGGAGGTCTCTCCTGCTTGGCTGCTCCAAGGCGCCTCCACATTTTGACGACTGGGCTGCTCGATTCTTCACTCTGTGCGCCTGAGTAGACTTCCGAGCAATCGTCGGCCGTGCGGTTACTGATAACGAGACTTCGCAGTGACTTGAAAAGAGGCAGAGCCTGTCTGAGGGCAATGAGGTCGGCATGACTTTGGCGGTTCTCATGGTGGCCTTGAAGGACAGATGTGAATAGATTGTGGAACTCTTTGTCTGGCTCATCGGACCAGATACGACCTGCCTCCTCGAACTTTTGGGGCCAGTGATACGCATTCTTCCGTTCGGGCCACATGTGTGAGTACGAGGCCATAGTTCTGTAAACCTCCCAGTTGGCGAGACGAGGCGACAGGGTGGTGTCGTCAATCACAAGTTCTTCGACACCGCTGATGAGAAGCGGGTTGCTTGTGACAAGTCGGAACACGTCGAGATCGAGCTGGTGGCATGACAGGTAGAGTACAGGGAAGAGGTACGGCGAGGCGATGGCGTTCAGCTTGGTGCAGGTTGCACGGAGCGACTTGATGGCATTTCCGGGCAGGAGTCCAGCCACGGCGACGTGTATCTCATCCGGCAATCTGAGAATCTGACAGGACTCCATGACTGAGGGCACAGATTTGGATGATGCGAGAGAGAAGAGGAGGGAGCGGATGTGGATGCGGACGAGGGAAGTTGTGGTGGTTGCCTGGGTGCCTTAGACAAGTGAAATTGGTACTGGTACTGGCACTGGCACTGTCACTGGCAACCGCGATCTCGTTGCGTAAGCTCATGATGTGGACCACCTCCTTCTACAGTTGTGCAAGATAACGTGACATGAATCATCGAAACTTCAGAGAATCTTGCCAAATCATAGGAATTTGTTACCCAAACTTAGGTAAGCCTTGTGGCTGTGATCTAAACTTTTCATAATCTTGACAAACAATTCTAATTTACGACAACATTGTAGAATTTCATCTTAGCCTTAGGATTTCTACTTGAGCTTGTTGCTACACAAATAGAATGATCATAGCTGCCTACTAAAGCCAAGGCCAACCGCGCAAAGACTGTTCCCTCACGGATCAGGGCGGTGAGCGCCACTCAGCAGCATCTCATTAACTGCCTCTTCCTGCGCATCCAGCCAGCGAACCCACTTCCCGTCCTCATCATCATACTTCCAGATCTGCCCGAGACCTTCTAGTGTGCCATCGTTTCCGCAGCCGGCAATAGCTTTACCCTGGAACACGTTGTCAATGAAACCTTCTTCCAGCTGAAGGATGCCTTGGCCGTTGAATTCGGTCAGTTGATCAGTCACTTGCCGCCACTGCAGCTCTTCATCATACGGCCTGAGGCTGCAGTGTTTGGCAATGAGGGTCTTCAACGTGCCACCGTGACGTCGGACGAAGTCGAGGAGCGTCTTGGGGTGTAGGTGCCCGCAGCTGAATTGAACAGATCGCAGGCGGGGGAACGTTATATCGACGGGAAGGATGGAGAAGATGGCCATTCCATGAGGCTCAAGGTACAGTTCCTCTAGCTGGTTCATAGATTCAAAGATCCGGCGGAATCTCCCTTCCTCAACAATGACGTCGCCATCGGTACCGTACGGTAAGTTGCTAAGCGTAAGGTTGAGCTTGGTGATATTTGTTGCTGCAGAAAACCCGCTTCCAAGTCGTGCGGCGAATGGGGACTGTTGGTCGAATAGAGTGATGGCCAAGCCGGGCTGATGACCACTGGACTGTATATCGTAAGTCGCATCGACTCGGAACTCAGTCAGTTGAGACTGAAGCTTGGGGTCTTCGAGAACGAGGAGGGCGAGAGATATCGCCCGTGCCTCGCGTGCCAAAACGAAAAGTTCCGAGCTGTCACAATCGAAGAGGAATTCGGCGCGGCCTTGTTTGAATGCTTCCTAGTCATCCAACTCATCCTCGCTCTGCTATACATCAGCGGCAGTGACAGAGGGAGGAACTCAAAGGAAAACTTACCTCGCCTTGCTGCTCGACAAAGAGGTCGTACGTAGACTCAACTGCAGTCAAGTCCGAGACACCATTTTTCGTGATATCGAACACCAGTCGGTCATCGAGCCAGTCCATGGTGTTGACTGGTGTCCTGTCCTGGAGGCCTTGGGTGGTTGGATGCCAGTCGCACCTCGGAACCAAAGGCAAATACACCTCTGTCTCGAAGCGCCTCCACACCTTGACCACAGGGCTTGATGAGACGCTGCTTTGAGCACCTTCTGAGAACGAGGCTCCGAAGATTCTTGAGTCGTCGAAGTGCCCTCTTGAGCGCGTCGAAGTCTGCGTGGGCCAGACGGTTCTCATGATGACCTTGGGCGGTGCTGCTGAAGAGCTTCCAGGCCTCTTCGCTGGGCTTGACCTCCGATGGCTCCCGATTCATCAAACCAGGATTAAGGGTCTCGCCTTCGTCAAGTTACAAGTGGTCGCGTCGGTCACTTGCATCCTCCGGGAAGGTGACCACCTTTTGATACGTGGGCCAGTCGCGGACCGACGGCGGAACCGTGGTGTCGTCAATGACCAGTTCGCGTACACCGCCGATGAGAAGAGGGTTCTTGGAGACCATGCGAAAGACATCGAGATCCAGCTGATGACAGGAGATGTACAGGATCGGGAACAAGTACGGGGATGCGATGCGGTTGAGTCTCTTGCAGGTCTCGCGAGTGACCTTGACAGCACTTCCTGGGAGGCGCTGGACAATATCATCGACGACCTCGTCCGGGCAGTCGAGCAAGCTGACCGGCGCCATGTTGTGTTGACGGATGGCGGGCGCTTGTGGGCGTAAAGCGTGAGGCTGTTGTATGTGGTGGTTTGAAAAGAAAATTTGAGCAGTGAGGAGGTGGAGAAAGAAAACATGACGACCACGCGCGTGGCACGCGGCACGCACAGCTTTCGCGTCTGGTTGTGTAACCTCAAGTTGCAGGCCATAAAGTAGATACCTCTTGGTGCCTAATGAAGATTCTGAACTAGATGCTTTAGTAACAGTCTCTAATGAACTTGAAAGGCATGAGTTAATTATGTAGAAAGAACATATTTCTTCTCAGTAATATTTATAATTATATCATTAATGATACTATGATTTATACTGTGGTTATGGACTGGCCTACCTAGATTACCTCTTTCAGACGAGAGTCTTATACTAATGGACTCCCCTTATTGAGAACTCTAATCATAGGCCATAGCACTCTGAGACAGGTTGCTAGTGGCCAAAGTGGTATATCAAATATTAAAGATTCCAGACGTGATAACTACATCAAAACTAAACAAGACCAAGTCTCGCAAGCCGGTCCACAATTTCGCTAGAAAACCTGGTTTGTTCATTCGTTTGACCTACTGACTTAGTATAGTAGTCACAAGTACCCTGCCTGCAAACATAATGCAATCTACCAGGACTCCCACTGTTCTGGCCTGTTACCTGAGCTTTGCTGGACTCGCTGCAGTAACATGGTGGGTTATCAAGGCTGTTGCCTCTTACGTCTGCGAAGCCTAAGAACTTTTGACAGCTTGTACATTTATGGTATGGTCGGCCTGCGTTCCAGTTTCGATTCGATGATCGGGTGAGTAGACGTCGGCTGGGACTGTTGCAGAGGAAACAAACTGGGGGACGTGAAGGCGCAGGAGCGAGAGGAATGTTGAAGGTGTTGAACGATGGAGCCGCCTGTGGGCCGAGTTAGTGGAGGTAGACCACTGAGAAAGCTGATGGGAGCTATCATACCATGATGGAAGTACAACTTCATGTATCAGTAGGCTATGATGATCTGGTTGAAGCTGGAACGATGGGTTTATATGGACCGTTGGAGGCCGATCAGTCTCTATCAGGCTCTATCGCGAGCGGGGAATGTGACACAAGAATGCAGCAGTTGAGTGGAATGATTGGATGTATTGGTGCAATACAAATGCAGGAGGCCGGCCATCCCAAACCCCGCACATGGCGGAAACAAGAAGATCAACGAATTCACAGCCCTCATCCTTTGAAAATCCAGACAGCTTTGAGCCTACAGGTTTCTCAGCACTAACTTTGGGTCTATCAAAAACACGTTACCGAGCATTAGCATGGAGGCTACTCACCCGACGACATGCGCCAGCTGCAGGACGCAGGCAACCATGCGGTGCGCTGGATGCACAGATGCGCCGGACTACGATCTTGGAGATTCCATGACAGTTGTTTACTGCGGTCGAGACTGTCAAACAAAGCACTGGACTGACCATAAAAGCCGTTGCCGTGTTAAGAAACAACGTAAAGTATTGCTGAGGGCGGCCACCATCCTTCGAGCAGCTTTCTTGACCTACCGAGAGACTCTATTTGACATCGACCTCACGAAAATTGAAGCTAGAGATGAAATGCTCTATCTTTACCAAAAACAAAGATCAGTCACCTCTCGCGTCAAGTGGGGACCTTTTTCAGACCATTTGACCTCCAATGTCCAGCACAGGGAGGCAGCTCTCACTATCAACCAGTGCACGATGGCCACGGCGCTTTTGAGCCGTCTTACCAGAAAGCTTCTCACAGGTGAGTCACTTCGATGAGAACAACATGCCATGTACTTTTTCTTACATTTTCCAGGAGTACACTCGAAGGCCGAGGTATTGGATATTCGAATCGGAAAACCACTACTTACACCAAAGCTAATTCCTGGCCCTGACTTGAGTCACTGCCCTCATACAGTGATTAAGATTGAGTTATTATCTACCAAGGAGTTGTGGATAATTGACACAGCAGGGTGTCAGTATGGGTTTCGCGAGGTTCTGGTTCCGTTCAACAAGTACATTGCAGACAAGGCCTGCCAAGTAGGAGGCAAGCCCACCACATACAATTGGACAGAAACGAAAGACCTCGATTATTTCTCTACGCTGCCTTTCATGAACACCTCACGAGCCCAAAAGCAGGACCGGGAGGTGGAACGAAAGGCTCGATTGCATTTTGCCGACTTTGTTGACAGACATGTCAAGGCCAATATACTGGATGGTTCTGCTTCAGAGTTTGGCAATAAACTTGCCAGTTTGGTCGAGAGGTTAAAGACACATATGCTGAGCTTTACGGAATCTCAAAATGGAACTCGGGCATGATTTTCATGCTCCTGTACAGGTTTCGGATTGCCTTATGATATAATATTGGATTGGGATGTCAATGTCTGTATGTGTCTTGAGTAAGTTACCTTTCTGGATGTCATTTTCGGCGTACTTGTTTTACCTATCAGTCCTTGTTTATCAGCTTCGCCTATCAGTTCTTTTTTAAGAGTTTCCAGATTCAGAAAAGTGCAGAACCTCCCTGTTTCACTGCCTTGTCTTGTGACCGTGCTCAGTGCTGTTGGTTGTTGTGTTGTTGGTTGTGATTGTCCCACTTTTATATGCAGCTAGGCAAATCAGGAAACATATCACTCAGCTGGAAATAGGGAGGGTTTGGGACAGCTATTTGATAAAAGATCCTCTTACTCAATCTCTATAAAAAAATGGCTGGCAAACTTCGTCTAGTGAGAACAAGATTTAATAGTTTTGTGGCAAGTTGCTTAGTTCACTCTCCCTACCCGTTACACTGGTCAAGTTAGATTGAAATTTACCCTAATAGATAAGTAGGCAGCTGGGCCGCAGCTAACCCTTTTCCGGGGTACTACTGCATGACGACGGAGATGACGATGCTGATTAATTTCAACATCCATGCCGGTGTTGGCTCGGACTTTCGGGTCACGAAAGCCATATGTGGCTATGTGCCGAGGGCACGAGCAAAGCTGCTCCTTTTTTTGCAGGATGCAAGGGAAGAACACTCCCTCTGGCCAGTACAGTTGAATCCGACTTTCAGGCGGAGGCCCGCCTTGATTGCTTCTGGAACTATTCATTCTGCAACCAGCGCAGAAACGTACCCGGATTTCATGCAATGGCTATCCTGACAATGATTGGTCTAGTGCTTACTCTGTTCGCCACCCTGGGATCTTGCTACTCCAAATTCGCCCGACCTCCAGAGTGGGACTCAGAACAAGATGCCGATGGAGACATGTTACTCAACCAACACTACGACACAGGAGATAGGATTCCGATTCTCTACGAGACAAATTTGAAAAACACCGAACTCTGGATTTGGCAAGTTCTGGACGGCATGGATGCCCGTGCCCAAATAGAAGGTAGGCTATGAAAGTCTTGTTCTAATATCGGTTTACTGACTCCGTAACAGGAACAGGAACTTATTGGCGGGCTCAATACGACATCGCAGGTGCATTAAGCAACAATGAAGACTCGGTTTACTATTTCCAATTATATGAACCTGATGATAAGGCCCAACTTGCTAGATCCCAGTATGTCAATGTTAGCGCGCCGATGAGCGAGACGACCGCAAGTGTATCAGCATCTACGTCTAGAATCTCGACATTCTCGACAGAAGTATCTACACTGCAAACATCGACAACTTTAGCCGTTGATACCGATGCTGCGCCAACTGATTCGACCTCGAGCGATCAAACCGATTCGTCGTCAGAAACAAAGCCAGGCAATGGACTATCTTCGGCAGCGATTGGAGGTGTGGCCGCTGGTGCAACGATCGGTGGACTTTTGATCTTTGGGGGCATTGGATGGTTGGCTTGGAGGAGGCTTGCGAGAAAGAAGCAAGATAGACCAATTTCTGAACTTCCTGCTGATCTTCCTCAACAACATCAGCCTGATCCTTCTCAGACAAAAGCTGAGCTGACAGGAGACACTGGCACATATCTTCCAGGCTATGCAAGAAGCCCCTCGGGGATCCACGAAGCACCATAAGCAACGGTCCAGGACGTTAATTTTATACGGGCATCAAGTCTGGAGACTAGTAACGAATATTTCATTAATATTTAATGGATGTTATAAGAAGCCGTCAGGAAATATTATGTGTATGCGTGATAGAAGACTACAGAGGCTTGATACAGCCTGGCGGCTGGAATATGCCCATACCACATGTATACTAGCATAGGAGAGAGGCACAGTAAATTACGTTGTATTATCAGGGGTTCAGTGAGTCTGAGAAGATTATCTTACGCAACGGTCTCTTAGTCAGAGTAGGGCAAGGAGACTAGATCTCGGGACTGAAATCTCGAGGTCCCTGTTTCTACACACCGTATTTTCTCTCTGGTCGCACATCCTTACTGCTTATCATCAGAGCCGCCGGGGACAATATCCGGGTTTGGCTAACGATACAGCACTGGGTCTCGAAATCACCATCGCGGATCAATTACCATACCAAAATTGTGAGCTGGGCGAGTTGGGAGGCTCGTGTTGAGCTGCAGTATTAGTAGGTGACACGTTAACTAATACGTGTTGGTGAAGTGAGTTTTAATCAAGTGGTTATCCTTTTCTACCGCTGTCTCTTGTGAATTTGTATAAAAGAACCGGTATTGACTATGCCGATGTCGATGATCGCACGCATTCAATGCAGATAAGCCAGGAGATATTGAGATGTTTTATTTATCTCTATACAGGACTATACTTTCGTAGAACCCGAGGAAGTCTACCCAGGCATAACACTTTGCTGAAATCCTGGACAGAACAGCGATCATCAGGATGACGGAATCGGACAAAATGCCCGTGATCCCGAATTGGATGCATCCAACCTCCCTTCTTACCCAATAAGACGTAGCCAACAAAAGGGTAGGCCTCCCCTAGTGCATGGCTTTCCCCATCAAGCCAATACAACCAATCGAATGACCACAAAACCATTTATTACGACTTGCAATGCAGCCAACTTGGCCAAGCTGAGACGCAAGGGCGGCCCACCAAGTTAATGTTCGCAAGTCGCCGGTTTTGGGGATTGTTTGAAAGTGTAAATATAAATTACTCCACTCCCCTGATTGGATCCTGGGTGAGACATTCTTATCTGCTGAAAAGATGACAGGCCAGATACAAAAGGCACCAACTCTCATTGAATTCTAGCCAAAGATTATCCAACAACATCCTTCCTCTTTCACCGTCGCAGCAGCTTAGTTGATGAACAACATTGAAGACTTTTCTCAGATTGAGGACGAGTCCACGGGAGTAAATTTCGTGGACTCGGACTATCCCCTCGATCGTAAGTACAAGGCTCAAATTATGACACAGTACTTTAAAGTACGCCAGTAGCAACTTGACTGACGTTGCACCTACCTAAATTTTAGTCTCGCCGGCACAATTCCCGGACCCGTCTATCTTGCTGCCTTCTTCTGATGCGAATCGATGGTTTGATTCAGAACACTCGACACTTGGAGATGCTGCTCCATTTTCTTCCATGAGTCATCCAGACTCGTCTGGTTTGGGCATAGACTCTATGCCCCAGGCCGTCAATGACCTTTCGAGCGTTGCTTTCTCACCACCAACAGCAGAGGGGTATTTGCATTTCAACTACCCTGAGCCCCCTTTCTTCTCTATTACAGCTTCTTCGAATTCACTGCTTAACCTTCCTGAAACCAAGGACGAAGTATGTCTAGGGGATATGTTGCCTTCTGGTTCACTGGATCTTGACTTCACTCTGTAGAGCGGAGATCCCGAGCACAACCAGACAAGCGAGCCTGTCTCTGACAAAACCTTTCCTCCGTTTGATGAAAGTGGAGCTACAAAATCACACTCATTTCACAATACTGCGTCTGATCCCCACGATTCTTCTGAGAACATGTCGGCGAATGAATGTCTGAGGTTGGAGACGATGGATGACCAAAAGTTTGAAGAGTATCCTGTTACTCGTTTGAAAAAGAACGAGTTTATCGAGAATGGAAAGTTTCTTTGCAATAATGCGGACTGTCAGAGGACCTTTGACAAAAACCGCGAGAGGAAGTAAGCCGCGACAAGTTTCCGACTTTTCTCTTGCTAATCAAGTCTGAAAGCAACCATCTTCGAACGCATGAAAAGCCTTTCCATTGTTCCTGGCCTGGGTGTCAGGTCAAGGCTTCATGGAGGAAAGACATCATTCGGCATTATGATAGCCATTATTCGCAAAAGACCATTCCATGCCTACAATGTGACGAGGCTTTTACAAGGCCTGACAACCTCAGGAGACATGTTGAAGAAATCCACGAGGGGAAGAGAAGAACGCAGAAGTCTTAGTTACAAACTTTCCTTATCAATGCATACGAAGTTAACTATTTACCTCACTCGCCAAGTGATTTATCAGTAGCAGCCTTGAGTAAAGTGCCCCTTTACTGATCGAATTTACGTCAAGTGCGAGATAGCGATTATAATAGCCGCTTTTCCGTTAATTCCCGCCCCGATCAGGTCAGTCTCCCAAACCTACACCTCCATCCGACTCCTATGTAACGATCATGGCCCACAAATTCGCGTCGATTGCGATGAAAGTCTTCGAGAATCTGGATCTCTGCATGGACATTATGATTTGTTTCATCGTCGTGCAGAGCCCTGATCGCATCTTCAAGCCGCATTGAGCCGTCCAACTGCCCAAGATACGTTTGCATGTCCCCCAGACGTGGATCGCCGGCTGAGAGCATTCTCACGATTATAGAATCCAGGTTTCTCAAACCGTCTGTCATAGGTATCTTTGCTGCAACGGGGGCTTCCACTCTTCTGATTTCGTAGGAGTCTAGAAGCGGTCTCAGTAGACGATAGTCATTGACGAGATTGATAGGTGTGCGAATCTTCTCAGCCAGACGGCCAACAAGATGCTTGACGGAGCGAAATGCGTCTGCTGTTCCTTGTGGGGCCACTGCCAGCTCTTGTCGCAAAGCCTCTAATGTTGCCATCTGAGGAGTATGGCGAGCATTGTAAGCAGCCCGACAAAGGGTTAAAGGGTCGGTTGCAGCAGAGAACTGGGGTAGCCAGTCCAGTAAGGCGGTAACTCCTACTTGATTGTCAGCCAAATGTCTCTTTGTGATCGCTTCTGTCTTACCAGGTGTCTGAATAGTATCGAGGTTGGCTGTTAAGTAGGCCTCACAGGAACGGGTAGACCGATTTAGGATTCCACGTTCTTTTCTAAATCTTGGACCCGCAAATTCCATATATCTAGCTGTCAACGTCGCTATTAGTGTCAGCCTTTGGCTGTAGCAATTGGTTAGTCATTTGGTATAATGTCTAAGTTGTGAGCTAGATGTGTTATTTGCAGTTGAGACTTGTGGCTGAGAGCTTAACTCAGCGGACAGAACTTAGATCGGCTGGAATGAAGCCTGGGAACTTCCATTGTATAGGTATTAGTGGTAAGCTTACAACAATTGGATTTTGTTCCGTGAGCCGGGCTTTCGCCTCCTTGGCCCCCTAGATCATGTCTAGTGGAGCTTCACAGTAATGTGAAACAACTGAAATGACCTTTGTTGTCAATCCAAATCAACGTACGACGCACAAACATGTTAGGACCGAACTCTTCCATAAATTCCGTGCAAGATGTTTAGGCGCTTCTCTCTTTGGCAACACAAAGAACAAGTAGCTGGAGAGCTATTATATAAAACGCCTAAAGGGTTAATCGCCATCTGCTTCTTTCCTGCTTCTGCTACAGTGCTAATGGGAGAATAGAGTGGCGACAAGTAGGACAATCTACTGTCTTATACTAGCTTGATCTAGTATATGCTTTCACTAATACCAGCTGGATGAAGAGTATTGTTAAAGAATCTACTTAATAAAAATCGTTTTCTGGTCCCCCCAGATTGGCCCAGTAGGAGTACTTTTCTGATAGTCTCGCTCGAAGTATCCGACCCTGTAGAAAAAGCCGCTGCTTTGTTTAAGGACTATGCCTTGTGTAATAAATTTGTGCACGCGGCGAACTTCCAAGCAAAAGAACTCCTTCTCGGAAGGAATATTTTTGCTATCCCACCGGATTGTAATTGGGGCAGAAGACTCTTTTCCATTGGGCTTGAAGTAGACGGGTCGGGTTCCACGCAAGTAAATCTTTAGCAATGCCCCAGACACCTCTAAGCACCCTCCTTTAACACGCCCATATTCAACTTTGTCATCTGAAAGTTCAACCTGGGAATATTTTACCACTAACTTGAAGTCATCGGCGTCGCCTTGGTAGGGTATGGACTCTGGCCAGGATATGCCGCTACGAGCCAGGTGCCACGACCAAGTGGGGGATTTCTCTTCAGTTGATAGTATATCTGGGTAGGTGGCTTCATCATCAAGGTCTTTGATATACCATAGCAAGCCGAACGGTAGCCATGAGGTCCACAGTCCTGCCTTGTACTCGTCAGGCCCGATGTTGTGTCTTTGGGCGTAGTCTGCTGCAACAGCCGCCAAGGCTGGTAGTCGATCTTTAGCTTCTCCGATGAACCTAGTGGTAAACTCTTCAACCAAGTCTGTCCATTCGTAGGAGTCCTTGACTTCGTCGACCGTGGAGTACTTATCCAGTGACTCTTCATCATTTGATCCTCCGTCAACACGGTAGCCACGAGGACACCGCCAAACCATTTGTGAGCTGCCGAAACGCAAAACGCGATTTGCAAGTTTGTTTTCCTGTAGAGTCCAAGAACGTAAATCAATCGGTTCCTTCCTGATGCGCCTGATCTCTCCTTCGGCACAAAATGCAAAATCTTCAAATCGGTTGCCCTCACTGTCGACTTTGTGCCACGGGATTGCCCAAGTGCTAAGATAGCAAGACTCAAGGTCGCGCTCATGGAGGAAACCTTGGTCGCTGTGTGACGCCAAGGCTGCCGAGATAACAATAGTTGCGCCTTGGTAGATCTGCCACATCTTAGAAATCTCTTTGCTTTTGTCCTCCTCCCAGTCTTGAACGATACAGAGAGCATCCACCCAAAGGTACTCCAGACCAATGGTGCGTGCTACCTTTACTGCGTCTCGCAACGTACTCGGTAGCTGGATATAATCAAACCCCTGTTTTCGTATAGCCAAAGTTTCCTTCTCTGTCTTGAATCTGTTGTGGTCGGTATTGCCCCAGCAGTAACTCAACGCTGCATATGATATAAAACGGGCCGTCTTTGTATCTTCAAGGCGCAAGGTTTTGCAATCAGAATCTCCTATATAAATCAGTCGACTGGGCATTTCTGACCCAGCCGTCTCTCCACATTCTTCGTGGTGGTCCAAACACTCCTGCAGCCAACGCTTTGCCGTCATTAACTCAGCCTTTGGTTGCAACGGCCTGTTCGCTATACATTTGCTGAGACAGCTTTCTGGAGAATGTCAGACTGCTGCTACTTAGGTTATGGTTGTGGGGTAATTACCTTCCTCAGTAAAGAGGATCATCGGTCTCTCATCTAGATCTTGACTCTTGTTGTCCTTACTTATCCAGTAGGATTCAAGCTGGCTTGCATCTTCACGCGAAAGTTTGATCTCAAGACTCCAGTCGTCTAATTCTTCCAGCACACTCGAAGGAACTAGGGGATAAAACAGTTGAAGCCGCTTGGCACATGCAGCTCCACAGATCTCGCGTAGCGGCTCAGACACCGAAAAGGAGCCGGCGTTTTGGGCTCGATGTAGCTCCATGAGCTGTAGGGAGAACATCACACAGCCACTATTGGCAAATTCGCATACTTGCTTTAGGGTATACGTCCGCCGAATGTGTAGAATCTTGCCTTTTCCTTTTCCTTTGTTTTCTTTATCCTTCACATCATCAATTATGATGAAATTGTGGCATAAACGACAATAATGAGGCTGAATGCCTCCTGGTAGCTGTAGCATTTGCTGCTGAATCTCATTCATCATGTCGAGCTCAAGGATAAACAGGGGCCATAGTCGGCTTTCTACAAAGTGGCGGTTATAAATACTGTTACGTTGGCTCCAGGCATCAAAACGGATGATGTGGCATCTAACTGGCAATTTCTCAAATCTGATTGGTTTATGCAACATTTGTCACCTCTTTATCCCAACCAACACGACGAAGCTGCTGCACGTGAGATTCATCGCCTGATTGTCTCCTGCAACCCCCGCATCAGTTTATTCAACTTCAAGACCTTCTCTTATTTCACGATTCTGGTGCTGCAACACGTACCCCGCTTACTTTTCGCCAATTACACACGACTCACGCCACACTTCCCCAGTGTAACCGTGAGCCTTGCTGATGAGATTATGACAGGCTCACGAAGGCTCACGACTAGACTCACGACTTACCGTGAGCCACCCAAGTATGTATGAAGATTCAATTAGCAGTATACTGACCCTATCAGCTACCAATAACACGTCCTTACATCAATAAGCCTAACACGCATTACTTCACCATCAAGAAACGTGCTATCATAATTGGAACATGTGCTTCTGGTGCTGATAGACAATTTGTCTCAAATGCAGGACGGCAGTGCTATCGAGCATTTTACTACATTTCTTACACTTCAGGTTATCCATTTCAGTGCCCAACTTGTGAGACACCGTTTAGTCTCATGAGTGGCTTGGTCCAACACGTTGACAGCGACCGTTGTGATGAATGCCTGGATGAAGATAGACCCTTGGGGGTATTTTTAGATCAGTTGAAGTTGAGATTGAGTTGATGGTGGCACCTTGTTGATAGTCTGCTGGCATTATTTAACACTGGGTCGTGGCTGAAGGGGTATAAATGTAGCTGTCAGTGTTTAGATTGATCGAATTATAACTGCCATATATGCTGCTGTCTCCAAAACTTGAAGCCGCTCCTAACACTGTTTTCTCGGACCCTTTGATATTTGGAGGTCCTAGTCATACTATCAAGATGTTCCTCCCGGCAAGTCGCTTATGGAAAATTATTTTATTGGATGCTTGGCTAGTCAGAGGGTCTTTAAGTCTGACGGAGCCCACAGAGATTCCCGTCCTACTTCGCAAGTACTGAACTCAACGTATCTCACTTTCGACGGCTACGCGTCTACGGCCAATAATCGTCCTTTTAAGGGATGCTCGACTAATATTGATGACCCCAATCACATCCCTGCATCTATGATAGCTCGTAGTAGTTATAATAAGCCTCTTAGTAGCCCTTAGATGGATTCAGACCCGACAGGTTAGCGCCTATAAGTCCAAATACTTCTGATCCAGCACTTCTCAGTAACTCCTAGCCTTAAATATGGAAACAGCAGGCTTGTGAGGTTTTCTGAACACCGGCTGAGTGTGTTCCAAGTCTCGCATTTCACATTAACAATAACGAAGCATCGAGACCAAAGAACATAACTCCCAAGTGGTATATGTGGTTTTGGGCATCAAGGAGTTAGTATTAAATTGCCCTTGTCCGTGCTAGTGTTTTAGTGCTGTTTGTTTCAATATCTGGATTGTCACTTTGGAGGCAGATGTAGCAGATGCGTTCGAGCATGACTGGAGCGCTATGTATGAAAGCTTTTTTGGGATTATCATCGTTATCGAGCGTGACCATGAGGTTTTACGAGGCTATGTTTTGCTCAAGCTTGACATCGAAAACTAAATCATGTCTTATAATGAAAGCTTTTTATATTGGTAAGCTTAGTTTGTATCATTATGGAGAAGGATGATAGCCTTGGTTATGTGGTATTGGACATAATGTAATCAGATAATATAGCCCTGATTTATTAACTGCTTATCGCAGTTTTTATACCGACGCTGCTCTTTATCATGCTTGAATCATACGACGTGGATCTACAATATACTGAACCCTTTTCTGAATAACATCAAAACGCATATAACCACAACTCTCGCTCTCCAGATGGTTAATCATGGCGGCCAGAGTCGTGAAATCCTTTCTGCAAGAGGCTCCCGGGCAGTGATAGAGTTTTGACTGATGAGTAGGGGAGCCTAAGTGTTGGTTCAAAGACCGCAGCTTCTCAAAGAGACGATGGCAAAGATAGCATTCATAAGCCTCAGCCTGGTCGTTCCATGCTTTCTTTGTAGCGGCATAGGTTACAGTACCAGACCAAGTAAGTAGCTTGTTCGAAATAATACCGCCTGGGTCCCGCTGACGGATGGCCGCATAGAGTTTATCACGGTTGAGAGGAGCTTTAGAGCAGCATCCCCTCTCGAGATGATGGGCCAGTCCGGTGGCAGTTCCTTGCACATCCTTGCAAAAGGGACACTGTACTGTGGTTGTTGGATGAGCTTTACCGCGCAGGTGCTTTGGAATGTAAGTTGAACGGTATAAGAAAACAATAAATCAAGGCTACAAACCTGGCTGATACTATGCCAGTCCTGGAATGAACGAGCGCAGACAACACAATAGAAGTGGTCCCGAGCTTCATGGTTGTGTAGCTCACATTCTTCATCAAACTCGTCGTCGCAATGATTACACTCATAGAGGATGTCCTCCGATTCCGAGGATTCCGAGGATTCGTCCCAGTGATCCAAGTCGTCCATGTGCTGTTCAACTGCATTCTGACTACCGAAGTAGCGGTCGCATGTGTCACATTCAAAGGCTGGAGCCTCGTGGCCAGTAGCGTTCATATGCAGCTCCCGCGATTGCCAGCCGGCCGGAAACTGTCGCCAGCATGTTCCACAGGTAAACATGATGAGATGAAAGGTTTTAGTGATCACCGAGGAGATTGGTTCGTACCTGATAAAGAGAAATCATTAAGTGAGTAGGAGAGCAAGAAGGAATCCCAACAGATGCGGGAGGCCCACCAGGAATAAGGCAGCAACATAGACGTTGGTCGCACGCTATTGCAGCCTAATCTAACAATTGGTTAATCTTTAACCTGCTTGGTTAGGGATCCGCAAAGGCTTGCCTTATCTCGCCGATTCATGTTTTGGTTGGCTGTTCTACGAGAGAAGAGGAAACAAGAATCATGGGGAAGGATAAGACTGATGAGGGGCTACAGTGGTTACTTCTTGGAGAGACCTTCGGCAAAAGGAATAGATCTCTATATTGACTTCAAACAGAAATATTTATTCATTGTGAATACACCCTGATGGACGAGGGAGAGAATCCTTTGTAGGTAGTCTAGCGTTTGCTTATGATAGAATATCTAACGCAACCCACTTTTTCTTCTTCTTCTGATTCTTGTGACCAGGGCTTTGAGTCCCCTCAGTTGATTCTGGAGCTGTTTGGCTACCTTTATAAGTCTGTGGCGAGAATGAACCCCAGAAATTTGCCGGACTCGACGTTAGAAAAGCTCCCTGCGCGTTCTCTACAGCCTCTGGCACCTTTTGCTTACTCTCTAATTTTCCAGCCAACGGTATCTGCCTGGCGGCATCATCGCAAAGGCTCGAAGGCGATGGTTTGGCAGTAAAGAGTTGTTCTATTACTGGATTGTCAAACCACACACTTTGAGGCTTGTTGAACTCTTCATCACTGCCCTCAACCTTCGAGGAATTTCCTAGCCTGGGAAATGGATTGTTGCTATCTACATCGAGTAGGGTATTGTCTTGTTGCGTTGAAACTCCGCTAGCACTTGGAGCTTTCTGGACTGATGATTTGAGCTTGAAAGCTCTGAGTCGATTACGAGGAATTGGAGGCTTTTCAAGGCGGTGGGCCGTAAAAATCTCACGGACCCGTGGAAGGAGACATGTTTTGCCAATATCGCGAACCGTCTCGTACCGTTCTGATTCGATATCAGCTGAGGCTCCGTAATCTGACAGTAGCTGTAAAGTTTGAATAATTCGATCTTCTAGCTCAGAGCAGTTTTGATAGACAGCTTCATGGAGGGGTGTGTTCCCGTGAGAGTCAGAAATGTTTGGATCAGCACTGCGTTCTAGTAAAAACTCCACCACTTGTGGCGAAGCAAATCGACAAGCGACATGAAGAGCCGTACTCTGGCTTGTCTGTATGACAAGTAGATGCCCGGGCTTGACATGGCCTTGTAACAGGCGTATGGATATTCCGGCGTGGTCTTGGCTCAAAGCAGAAAATAGAGGGAGATAGCCTTCATCATCATATAATCCTGGATCTGCTCTATTGTTGAGTAGTAGTTCAACCAACTTTTCGTTGCCACTACTGCAGGCAAAATGAAGGGTCCTTGCTCCGCGGTGACTGCAATCTGCTGAGCGCCAACAGGCATGCTGACAGAGATGCATGCGGGATACGGCCGATTTGAGGTTTGGGTCCCCTCCATAGCGAAGCAAATGGTATAGAGTGTTGGTCAACATTGATTCCCACAGGGTGTGTGAGTCGTCTCGTCTATTTAGGAGATAACAAACTCCTCTAAAACCTCGCCATGGGGCCTTTTTCATGGCAGCCAGATGAATGGCAGCCAGCCCAAAACGACTCAACCTATTCGGATCAGCTGCCCTAGCCAGGAGGTACTCTGTTGTTCTTGGCAGAGAGTAACCGGAAGCGATTCGAAGGCCAGCATCAAGTAATGCTTTATTCTGTGGTTGCGCCACAGCGAGGCACAGAGGCGTCAGGTCTGGGAGACCCTTTCCAGGCTCCCAAAGATCGGTGCCAAGCTTGATAAGATGACTTGCCACATGTGGAGCATCTCCGGTAATAGACAGGTGAAGATATGTGATGTGTTTGAGCTTAAGTTGAGGTACAAAACTTGACAGGATCGATGTCAGCGCAAGATACTGTGGTAAGAACAGGAACGAGAGAACTGACCCATTCAGCTGGCTGCTCAATTCATGATAGACTAGCCATTGCATCATACGCTTCGAGTCAAGTCCGATAGCGCGGAACGTGAACCTCTGGAATACCAGTTCTCGACGTCGAAACTTACAACACTCAACAAAAATAAAATTAAAAAGGCATTGGGAGGCTCGCCAACAGATGTAGCGAGCGCAACGGGTAAAGGAGCTCAAATCTCTTGAAGACCCGACACATTCTAAAATCTGAAGAAAAATCTCCAGCGGGAGGGTTACAATGTAATCCATGAGGAGATGCTTGCGATGTTTGTCGTTTGTTTCGAGATGAAATGGCATCTCAGGCATCGACAATGCTTATCTCGCCCCGCAATGTTGTTGTGGCACGTGATTGGTGTATCTTCAAGCCCAAGGCTTTCAAGATAACCATCACGATTAACGGCGAACAGATGCACGAAATTCTTACTGTTCTCGTTCAACTCTCATGGTGGACAACTCTTCAATGACTTACATACTAGCCACGATGTGCTGTTCTTCTACGACCACAAGGCAATGAGATACTCTCTACTACCTAGGAACCTGAAGTTCGGCATTCTTCCCAAGGTTTCACTAATCAATGTAGCTTTACTAAATAAGAGAACTTTTTATTAAGCTATATATAAAAGTAGACGTACATATATCTGCATACGTAACACAGTAAAGATATTCAGGCCCAGGTTCCGTATCCATTCTAGTATTGTAACAGACCCAAAGGGTGTCTGAAGTGAGTGTATGTAGATCTTAATGACATAAAGAGTGAAGAATCTAGCCAGAGTAGCCCCAGCGAGGAGCGTTAATGATGATACCACAGATGCAGCCGGAGATAACACCAGCAACGGGGAGAGTGATGATCCAGCCCATGTAGATCCAGGCAACCATGCGCCAGTTGATAGAGCGCCAGGTACCAGAGCAGAGACCAACACCAACGGTGGCACCAGTGATGCACTGAGTTGTAGATACGGGGAGCTCTGAAGGGTACGTTAGTCACCGTGAAAGAGGAAGTCAGGCTCGAAAGGAAAGACTTACTAAGACGCGTGGCAAGGATGATGGTGACAGCGGCACCCAACTCCATGGAGAAACCTCGAGAAGGAGAGTGGAGAGTGAGACGGTTGCCGAGGTTGCGCATGATGTTGTATCCATAAGTCCAGATACCAAGAGCAATAGCGGCACCACCAAAGCAGCTACTCAAGTTAGTCACTGATCATAAGAGTATCAAGCAGAAAGCTTACAGAATCCAGACAGGGACAGAAGACTTGCTACCCTCAAGACTACCAGTTCTCCAGATCTGGTAGATAGTGGCATAAGGACCAATGGCGTTGGCGACATCATTGGCACCGTGTGTGAAAGATGCGGTACAGGCAGTCATGACTTGCATAAAGGTGTAGAGGTACTCAGCACGGTTGTCGTAGTGAGCAACGTGAGCGTGAATCTCGTCCAAGTCGCCAGTAAGCATGCTCTTCTTCTTCTGCATGGCAATGATATCCTGGTCAACACCGGAGAGGAAAGCCTTCTTGAGATACCAGAAAAGAACAGCGCCGCTGAACCGGTTTCCTTCGGGTTTGGGACCGACCAGGCTCCGAGGAGCCTTGGGTTCAACACGCTCCTCAATATCAGGAGTGCCTTCGGAGGAGGTCTTCTTGTTCTCAGCGGCAACCTCCTTGCCCTCGTTGCTGGTCTGGTCTTGAGCGCGCACGAACTCATCACTGCCATTGCGCCCGGCACGACGGAGACTATCGAGCTCCTCACGGGTGAGATGGCCCTCATAGAAATCCTGGATACCACCAGCAGCACCCTCGGGCTGAGCGGGAGGAGCAGGGCGACGAAGAAGAAGGGGACCCATGGGGATGTGCCACCAGCGAAGCTCCCAGTCGTCACAAACGACGAGGCGGTAGAGCCAGGGGACGAGGAAGATTGTGATGATAAGGGCCCAAGCGGCACCGACACCGACGATCATACCAGCAGTCTCAGCGTCATTGAAGGTAACCTTGATGCTACCGCCCTTCCAGACGATAAGCATAGTAAGGAGAGAAGCAGTGATACCGAAGTAGATAGGAGTAAGGAAAAGACCCTTCACAACAGGCTTGCTTCGTAGCATAACACCATACTTGGTAATGAGGAAAATGATAGCAGCAAAAGCACCCGACAAACCAGGAGCAATGATCCAAGCGAGGAAGACGGATACGACACCAGAGCTAATACCCTTATCAAACTCAGCCCAGTGAATGCCGTCTGCACCGACAAGCGCGATACCCATACCGATAACACCACCCATGATGGAGTGAGTCGTCGAGACGGGGAGACCGATTCGGGTGCAGAAGGTGAGGTACAGCGAGGAGGAGACGATGGCGCACATCATGCCGAGCATGAGGAGGGCAGGGTCGGACTCGAACTGGTCAATGTCGACGACTTTGGTGCGGATGGTGTCTGCTACACGGGCGCCGACACCGACGGAGCCAGCGAATTCGAGGACGGAGCCGAGGGTCATGGCTTGGATGTAGGTGATGGATCGGGATGAGACCGATGTAGCCCACGAGTTGGCGACATCATTAGCACCTAAGCAGTCAGTATCTTATCAGAAGTCGAATGCGTGAGAAGATTTACCGATGTTCCAGGCATCGAGGAAGGAAAAGATAGTGCCTATGGCAAAGATGTAATCATACTGATGAAGCACCATGATCAAAGAGGACCGAAAACTCGGGTTTCTCTCACTATTCTAGAACAGAGTGAATTGAATTGGACAGTCGATGGATGTCCAACATTACAGAAACAGCCCGCAGCCCGACTCCTTATATTACCATATCCCTCGTCATGGTGTGTGGAGCGGATAAGGCTTGGCGAACAAGCTTAATCATATGCTTGATGGTGCAGGCGTCTTTAGTGGCAAGGTCCCTCGGTGAGTCCTTTGGTAGATTTATCGTCTTGGCGGGTGTGCTTGGCACGCGAGCAGGGGGACGTAGGATCTCGTGCGTGGGTTCTTGATGTTCGTTGGGCAGGGGGAGATCTGGGCGGGAGGAAGTTTGGATGAGGCTGTGGGGGTTATGTGATAGTGAGTCTTGGTATCACGGTGATGAGTTCGATATGTCTTGTTATTGGGATGTCTGATGTAATGGTTTTGACGTGAGGATATTGAAGCTGTTGTGCAAGAGTGACAGACAGTGACAGGCGAGGGGAGTTGATGCTCGTGCGCTAGGACCAGAAGACTTACCTGCAGATGGGCGTGCAGCATGGCCTCAAACCTCTAACAAGGGTAACTTAGATAGCATAACATAACCGGGCGTGTTGAAATGACCAGACTTGGCCGACAATAGCCTCAAACAGACCCCAAAGAAGAACGAACCACCGTGATTGCCAACACGGGAAATAGAGCCTTGTACTCGAGCCAGATGACAGAAATACTCAAGTGCATAAAGCTGTATCCCTGCCTAATTATTTTCTGCTTCTAAAAGGACACTCTCTTCCGGGTATCTTGTTATGGCCGCTCATGAACCCACGTGCATCAACGATTGTCGTTGAGAGCTCAAAAGAAGCTCTGTAGAACAGGGGGCGGGAGCCAATAAGATGGGTCAGAGCTCCACGTGGAGAAGCTCGTTCGCCCAGAGATAACCTTCCCGGATGCCAAGACTGATCAATCACAGGGGTTGTCGTATCACTCACTATTTTCCTTAAGACACGTTTGTGAAGATCAAAAATGTTGGCGTGAATAAAGTTATTAGAGTTGTTCTTTTGGGCTTCTTTTTATATCCGTATGACGGCTGCGAATATCATGCGGGACTCATGCATATGGTAGAGTGTACGGTGATGACGATCAAATTGAGTCTCGAAACGCAAAGACAAATTGATGTGTGGCAGTAAGACTCCCAAAAACCAATATCCCACATCGTTCCATCCATTTCAACCCGTCTCTCGCCAAGACCTCGCCAAGAACCGCGCCACTACTCCTTGTCCTCCCGCTGCAACATGAGCTTCTCACACAAGCACGTTTCCTCCCCACCAAGTCTACCGCTGACGATTCAAGTCTTTTTCTATCCTGTTCCTCGTTGCATGTGTTTCTTGGCTTTGGCAGCGGGAAAAGCATCCGGGATTCTCATTGCCTGCTTCGCCGATGGTTGGTAGCATTGAGCCAGTAACATTTCAACACTGACGACTCTGTCTTGGCCTATAACCTGCTTCTTTTGTAATGGTGGTTCAGCTTTTCTCGGTGATCGCCTTTTATGGCCAGTCTGTTCTAGAAGTATCCCCGTCTTGGCTGGTGATATTGAGCTCATTGGGGCGAAGCTGAGATTTGGAAAATTCTGCCAGTGCTCAGGTTCTAGTAAGATAGCACAGGTTCTTAATAAAATTCAGAGACTTGGCCACCTGGGAGGTCTGCCAAATTTATAGCTAAGTGTCGATACATGATTGATCACTACGGAGCCAGTGTATAGAGTACTGAAGCGTGATTTATCTCCTTGGCATTTTTGCTTGGCTTCCAATGCAACACTCGCTTGTCGCCTTCCAGAATCCAGTCCAACGGAACCGATGTCAAAGTTTCCTTTCCCTTACTCCTCTTGGTTTGTCTTTCTGTCATTAATTGTCAAGATGCCACTCGAAATCCATAAGTCTGTCCATTCTTATCATCATATGCCGGACCATCTTCCACGTTGTTGCCACCTGCTCTACCCAAAGAGCGTCATCTTCTTCAGGATCTTTCACCTCAATCCAACCGTATTGTGACTGTTCAGCATCCACCGATTCTCCTGGCCGGTTGATCCATAGTCGAGCTATGAAATCAGGATGCTTACGGTCTGAGGACTTTGTTGGGCAGTCCTCTGCACAAGGTTGTACCTCTGGCCACGTTAAGGTCCTGAACTCAACCTTCTTCGTCTCGGTCCAGTATCTGAATCCAGGCCATTTCCCTCCCTGAGAAATGTTGCCTCCGCTATACCCATGGAAGCCAATCCGGGGGGGTATATCTGGCCGGGATGCGCCCCAAGTACTTAGGAATTCTTCTTCCTCAAGGGTATCATTTCTGGTTTTTGGCCCATGTTGCTGAAAGCTCTCTATGTGCCAGATCCGATCGCAAGTGTCCAAGACCATTGTGAACGCCTTGAGAATTGGGGTTCGCGTCCATATAGGTAAAGAATTGAATGGTAACTCGGCGTACGACTGCTGCAAATGTGGTTGAACAAGCATCCCGGTCCAGTAGAGCATACGCCGGATAGGAAGGTCTGCTTGCTCAGAGGATTCGGGCCCTTTCTCGCAGGGTATTTGAGTTATCTTGGAAGGAAAGGGCTCACACATGCCGAATGTGTCGCGTACAGGATCAAGTCGAGACACTCGTCCTCCCCATGAACACACCACCAAGTATCGGATTTGATCGCATATTGTCTTGATTTCCGGACACGAAGCGCGGATTCGGCGCAATTCTGTCTCATCTTGACGCACCGGGTCAGAAACCAAGAGTAATTGGGAGTCACGCATTACATAGCGTGCTAGGATCGAGGGGATAGCAAACGTGATGATCTTAATCTTGAGCTCCGTAGGCAATCGTTCGAAAGGGAAAGATTCCATGGCTAAGGTAATGTAACACTTCAGCCACAATATGACAAGTAAAGAAAGGAAGAAAGAAGAAACAGGCTAAGAAGAGGGGTTAAGAATAGAATTACAAGATACCCCTCCTTATTTTATATTGAAGTTTACATTTATCACCGAAAGTCTATCGAAAGGGTTAGTGTTACTTTCAACGTATCAGAGATCGACTTTTCAAAAGACTCACCGAGCTTGCTCCTATTTTTATGCCATAGGATTGAGTCAGGCCAAGTGGCATGAAGTCTAATCAGTGAGTTGCCTGTGTTATTTGCAGGTGGACCCGTGGCTGGGAGTCTAAATCATCACACAGAACTTAATTACAAGAATTTTCAGAACAAAGTCTAAAAGTCCAAAGAAAAACCTGAAGCCTCAAGTCCTCTTCTACAACATTCAATGCCAGACAGAAAATGGATTGAAGATGTGTTAATCGAAGTTGATGCTTGTGGCTGAGAGCTTATATCAGCAGAGAAGACTCAGCTGTTGGAGCATTACCCAACCTCCATGATATGCCCCAGAGTAAGCTCAGATTAAATCAGATTAAATACGTCATACTTTCTGTAGGACTAGAAGATCGTATATATGCTACTTGTTTGTCTATCTAGGATCATACTCAGAGAGTAATGCTCTAATCTAGAGTGCCCAGGCTGATATCAGGAACAGGCCAAAGGTGACGCAGCCTTTACCAAGCCAACTTGGCTAAAACTCCATGAGGCCATCTCCGGACACCAAACTTACGAGCCTCATCTAACAAAAGCTGGAAAATACCAAAAGCAAAAGGAAGAAACCAATGTTCAACGGGTACAGGTGTAGTTCCTAAAACGGGCTGCAGAGGCGGGATGTATAGCCAGAAGATAGCCATAGCAAGCGAAAATATTATAGCAGGGAACAGGTACCAGTTCTGCGTGTTCGGGTTGAACAGAGGCGGATGCTGAAAGATACTGAGTCGACGAGTTCTAGCAGCCATCAGATTGAACCACTGCATCACAACAAGGTTGACAAAGTAGATAGACGAGGCCTCGTTGGTCTTGGCCAGGTAGTAGTCTGGATCGATACCAGCAGGGAGCTTTCCGAAGCTGAACCAGAGCTCGCTGAAGGGAATGCCCTGACGCTGGAGATACCAGAACGCCATGGCGAAGGAGGCGAATGTTTGGAGGACGCCATTGACTCCGTATGCTTGAAGGATAAGCTGCCAGTTGACCAGACGATCCTTCTTGATGTTTCGTGGGGGACGGATGAGAACGTCGGCTTCGGGCTTTTCGTAGGATAGCATTGTCGCGGCGGCGCAGTCGGTGAAGCAGCTATTCAAGGTTAATGAATGTTAGGCTACAAGAAGTAGGGATGCTTACCAGATGATGATCATAAGGAATGAAGACAGAGCTTGGGGTAGGCCAAAGGCGACAAAGGCCATAACGGGCCAAAACTCGGAGAAAGAGCCAGCAGGCAAGAGGTAAGAGATGACCTAGAATCAATTTCAGTCTGTGATCTTTTGCATAGAGGTGGATCATGACATACCTTCTTGAGGTTGTCAAACACAACTCGACCATACTGTACCGCAATGATGATAGAAGAGAAAGTATCCAGCAGAACCATATCAGCCGCCTCCATAGCGATATCCGAGCCACTACCCATCGAGATACCAACATCAGCAGCCCTCAACGACGGAGCGTCATTGACTCCATCACCCGTCATGGCAACGACATTACCCTTCTGGAACTCACGAACAATGCGAAGTTTTTGTTCCGGCGTTGTTCGCGCAAACACAATTTCCTCGTAGTGCGTAAGCGTCTCCCACTGATGCTCGTTGAGAGACATGAGTTCCGGACCGCTGAGGACGATGGCGCCGAGGTGGGAGACTGGTGAGTCTTTGGTGTCGTCGGGGCTGTAGCGCTGGAGGGTTGTGCTGTCATCGACGGTTTGGGATGTGACGATGCCGGCTTCGCGGGCGATGGCTAGGGCAGTGAGGGCAAAGTCACCAGTGACCTGCAAACTATCAGCTTGGTCCTTGATCGCCCGAGGGAGAGCACTTACCATGGCAATTCGGATACCAGCGCCGCGCAGCGTGCTCACAACATGAGGAATGTCATGTCTGAGAGGGTCAACGATGGCGACCATTCCGACCAAAGTAAGACCAGTATTGGACTCGCGGGTGACTGCATGCTCAAACTCACTCATCTCCCGATTCTTAGGAAGTTCGCTACCCTTCACAATCTTACGAGCGAGTAACAAACACCGTTTACCTTGTGAAGAGTACTTGTTCTTCAGCTGCTCCACCGTAGCTCGCATTGCCGCATTGAGAGGGATAGTTTCGCCATGTTCAGAGACATAGTGCGAGCAGCGACCGACAAGAACATCAGGAGCGCCTTTGATGGTCAAGAGACTAAACAGTATGGTTAGAAAGTTGAATCCTGAATGTTCTGGCAGTTACTCACACATCATCGGTGTTGAACGCGTTCTCCTTGCTAAGCGTAGCAGGTACAGCCTCAGTCCTAGTGCAGGAAAAGCAACGAATCATGAACTTGTTCTTACTGTTGAAAGCAAGGTCGTAGATCTTGTTCCAGCAGGCACGCAGGTAGTCGACGCTGCTTGGGTCAACAAACTCAGCGAATCGGAGGACGGCTTGGTCAGTCGCATCACCAAAGATCCTTCTATCAGCCAGCGGAGCATCCTTTGTAGCAGCATCAAACTCAGATGCGTTACAGAGTGCGGCCAAAGCACGGAGTTGGATGATCGGGTGAGTGGAAGATTTGGACTGGCCAAACTTGCCGCGAGCGTTCTCGATGGTCATGTTAAGTCCTCCGACTGCGCAGTCAGAGACAGCCATCTTGGCCTGTAACTTGTTAGCGCAGTTCAGATATGAAGTAGAAAGGAAACTTACGGTGGTAAGAGTACCGGTCTTGTCAGAGCAGATCACCGAAACGGATCCAAGTGTCTCGACAGTCTTGAGGGACTTGCAGAGGATCTTGTTCTTCTTCATCAAGTTGGCGGTGATTGTGAGACCAGCTGTGATGGAGATGGGAAGACCTTCTGGGATGAAAGCAATGGCGACGCTGACGCAGTTGACGATGAGGGTTGGTACGTTGATGAAGTCGGGATGCTTCTTCTTCAGGAACGCGCCCCTAATGAAGAATGTTAGTGTTGTAAAGGAAGGGTAAGTTTGAAGATTGAACGTACCAAATGATGCAGACGACGGCGATCATACTGATCATGATACTGGCGATGATGACCACAAAGTTAAGAACTTCCTTCTCAAGCGTCGTCATCTGTACTTTCGGCTCGTTCGTCAAACTCGCGATACGTCCAAACACCGTCCTATCACCAGTAGCAACCACAATACCGGTGCACGAACCAAGGATGCAGTGTGTACCTTGCAGACCAATGTTATGCGTCTCAAGATAATTGGTATCAGTGTGATCCACAGTACCCGCCACAGGCTTAGACTCTCCAGTGAGAACAGAACGATCGAACTTGACGTCGGAAGAAGCCTCGATCAAGCGGATATCAGCGGGTAGCTTGTTCCCCGCCTTGACCTTGATGACATCGCCTGGTACGATATCTGCAGCATTGAGGTCAACGAGATGACCGTCGCGAATAACGTGGCCCTCTTCTGGAAGCATGTTCTTGATAGAGGACATGGTACGTGATGTAGACCAGTCCTGAAACATGTTAAAGAGGGCCTGGATGAAAAATACGGCGAGGAGTACAATAGCGAGGGCCTTTTAAAATTAGTGAGATCAAGATAGAGGGTGAGAGACTCACCAGATTGGCGACAGCCGGAGGATCACCCAATGGCTTCCACGAGACAAAGACGAGGATGCAGCCTGTGAGAAGGATACTTCCGAAACCACCAAAGAAGTAGAGAAATACTGTTCTGAACCAGTGCGTCTTGGCGGGAGATGGTGCGTTTCTCCCATATTCGCGCTGTCTCCTCTCAGCTTGTTCGCTCGATAGGCCAGCTGTGGATGAAGTAGTGAGGCGTTTCTCAACGTCGAAGGGTGCGATGGTATGCCACTCGAGGTCCGTCAAAGCTACACGCGCGCCAGGCATTAGTACAAGTCAAATTAGTAGTGAGAGTCAATTGAGAGTATCTTACCTTTTGTCGTGACGTCTTTCGCCTTGGCTAGCTCAGCTTGTTCCTTGCCCTTGGACTCCTCGATGTTGAATGAGCTGTCCGAACGTCAGTACGACTACCTCCTCTGTTCTCATTCAGAGGAAAATACGACTCACACAGTGCGATAGGTGACAGGAAGTACAAGCGAGGGATCAGCGCGATTTCTCGAGCCAGCTCGATGGATACTCAACGAATCCTTCGAGCGAGAGCGCCTACGAGAGCGCCGTTCACCCTGACGCGAAACGCGACCCGCTTCGTCATCGTCGTTCCAGTGAATGCGCTCACCGACAAGCGCGGCGTCCTTTTTCTCGTCTTCAATCATGTTGAAGGTGAGTGGACAGATAACCAAGTGAGAGCAGAAGAGATTTCAGGGGCAGTAACAGAGTTGAATAGAATGGTAAAAACGAGAGGAGAAGATGGGAGAGTGCGAGCCTTGATATTTGTTTTGGCTTGTGGATAGCAGGATAATCGCTCATCATTTCCAAGACAGTTCGCGTTAAGCGACGTCGTAAAGGCTGGCTGATGTATTTCGTATAAGTGAATCCATAGTAAAAGTACAATCCCTCAGATCAATAGTTCAACTCCGCCTTTGATCCTACGTTCTAAGCAGGATTAGTGACTTTTCTCTACTCTCGATCCCCTAAAGTTTACTCCACAGGACCTGGCGTAGGGAACTGAAAAACCGGTGTCGATAAACGAGAAGGATGTGGAGTGCGCCCTCCTTTGTGTCATGACGTTAGGCCAGCCCTGGGAGTGTACCAATACCGCGGTTAGGATATCATCAAGTTGGTGTTTCATGCGTAGACGATTGGCCATTCTAGGGCATGTGGTTGGTCACCATGTGCACTGCCTCGATGGCAATAAGCAAGCTGTTTACGCTTAAACGAGTAATCCATGAGCTATGACATGAAGGAATCGTGGGGAGTCTCTGTTCCTCGTGCACGGTTTGACTCAAATATGCAGGGTACAAGTGAGGGAATATCGAGACACGTTGACATTGGATGAAATCCTTAGCTGAGGAGGCGCAGTGCCGATCGCTCTAGGTAATCCGGTCCGGCATGTGCCTGAACTGGGCAAGCTGTCGCGTATGCAAGCTCAGTCTCACTAACGATGCAGCACAGACACGATGTGATCAGTGCACTCCCACTGACAGCAATAAGCATTGACACACAAAGAGCTAAGAGAAAACAAGCCTTTTCTTTCCGAGCAGGTGGGTTGGGTGTAGGGGTTGGTACCAAATGCAGGTTTATGTCAACGGGCCCTCCCTCTAGCCGGAATCTGGCAGCTCGCTAGCAGTGAGGAAACAAAGCCTGGATGAAATGAGGTATCCGAGATTGAGAGACACTAGCAACGGGCGCAGCTGGCAGCCCACTCACTTTGAAAAGGCAGCCCTTACATTGGACGGACAGATGAAAGTTGGACTGGCCTTTCTAGAGGCTCGATTTACGACGTCTTGGCTGTGAGAGACAAGCTTTTTAGCGCCGTGTCCTAGCGTTCAGGGTCCCCGCCAGTGCAACGCTGTGACGGTCGTTTCGCAAGCCACTCGAGTTTGAACGAGAGATTGCTATTCTATCATATCATATCATATCATGAATAAATAATAATCGCGAGATTCAAACAGGACACTTTGCTAGCTAACAGGGTAAATCGATGGACGCCGAGAGATGTAATCTTGTGGCAAAACGCGATTAGCTTCTCGATGAACCAAGACGAACCAAGACAAAACAGCGCTTCAATGCAAACTCCCCGGCGTGTTTTGGAAACCCTCATTTCTTGCTCCTTTCACAAGCCTTGAGAAATGAAGGTCATCTGGTGCAATCAATTGGTGGAGGATGAGGGATTTATCTTAGTCGTTGGTTTCTTTACGAGCGCTCGTTAGGTACTGTCTTGTCATTTCTGAGCTTTGAGAATAGGGCTGTAGACAACCCCAGTCCAAGGCGCGTGGGACCAGTGTTTAATCCCCGACCCCATCGCGCTATCCAGATTCAGGGTGCCAGACTGCACTGGCGGCCTCCAGCTCATTTTGCACAGAAATTACAGACAATCACCAGCTGGGGGCATTGAAGCCTGTAAAGACCAGGCAAGACAACCTCCACGCTAGGTGGTGGACTCTTTTAGGGCTTCACAAGGCACACACAAGGGTGAGTTCCGTTGAGTCGGTGAGCACGACTCGGTTCGGTGTCAGCTAAGTCTTTTAGGGACAGCTCTTGAATGGAACTTATGAGCAGCAAGTAGTTCTGCTACCCTGATTGTCTAACGCACATGTGCGATCAAGTAGTTGCTTTGCATCCCGCTCTGGCTAGGTCTAGGGTAGTGCAATGTGACATTTCCAAGAGTCAATGATTCTAGGGAACGAAACCATCGATCAGTTGTTCTTCAAATACTCAGATACTCAGAAAGAAAAACTAACATCCATGCTCCACCTAACTGTAATTCACTTAGAATCACGCTTATTATTCCGATCAACAGCCTCAATCATATTGCAGAGGCCTTGCGTTGATTACGGGTTCGTCTCGTGCTCCAGCATCGCGTTGGATCGATCTTGTTATCGATAAGCCGTATCTTATCGTCAGAATACCATCAGTGACGTCACATCATAACGCCCAATTCTCTCCATCACCAGCTTCACATGATGAGAATACAAAAGGTGCACTCTCGCCCTCATCGTTTTCGTTGAACCCTGCCACCCCGCGGGATTTGGGGTCCGTCCAAGATCCAACCAATCCCAATCCTCAATTCCTCACTAAATCACCCCCAAAACTCCTCCTCCCCCACGGCGGGGCTCCTCCGGCCTCGGCTTCAACGTAAAAGACGAGCTGTGATTGGCCCTTTTGCTACAAAACGGTCTTCTTTCCGATGTCATCATGTTGCCCATCATGCGCTCATCTCCACGCTTCGGCATCCGTACATATACCTCCCACTCCCTGCAAACTCCCCTCTCACGTAGATCCATCTCCAATTCCTATTCACAACTGCCCGCCATGAAGCTCCTCTACCCAACATCCCTCAAACTCGACATCCAGAGCCTCGAGGGCTTCTCCGTCGACCTCTTCCCCTACGACGTCAAGAAGACCATCCCCGAAGAGCACGTCGATGCCGAGATCCTCGTCACCTGGACAAACACAGCCGAGAACCTAAAAGACGCCGCAAAGCGCCTCACAAAGCTGCAATGGATCCAATCCCTCGCCGCTGGGCCAAATGATGTTCTGGGTGCTGGATTCGACGCCTCCAAGATTAAAATCACAACGGGCTCGGGTCTGCACGATCACACTGTCGCTGAGCACGCGCTGGGTCTGCTGCTCAACGCCGCGCGCCGTTTCTACGAGATGCGCGATTATCAACTTCAGGGAAAATGGCCGGGTCATTTGGGCGGTCCTCAGCCCGATAGACCAAAGAATTCATTCACGACGCTGCGCGATGCGCGTGTCCTGATTTGGGGCTTCGGCAATATTGCAAAGACCCTCACCCCGCAGCTCATCGGCCTCGGCGCCGAAGTTCGGGGCATTGCGCGCCGAAAGGGCGTCCGCAATGGAATTGAAGTCTACAGCGAAGACGATCTCGACAGACTCCTCCCCGAGACCGACGCCCTCGTCATGATTCTTCCTGGCTCTGACTCCACGCGCCATGTTCTCAACGCTCAGCGCCTGAAGCAATTGCCCAACCACGCGTGGGTCGTCAACGTGGGGCGCGGTACATCTGTCGATGAGGACGCTCTTGTCGATGCGCTTGAGAAGGGAGAGATTGGCGGTGCGGCGCTGGATGTCTTTGAGACTGAGCCTCTTCCTGAGCCGAGTAGGATCTGGAAGGCTCCTAATACTATTGTGTCGCCGCATGCGGCTGGTGGAAGACCTCAGGGTGCTGAGGGGCTTATCGCTGATAACCTAAGACGGTTTAGGGCGACGCAGGAGTTGAAGAACCTCATTTAAAATAGAAAAGAGAATAAAACAAATACTTCAAGTCAACAATGGTTAGTTTGCAATGAAATTATGGTGATCGAAGCCTGCATTCTGTAGACAAAGTCCAAGATTCAATTGACGAGGGCATTCGCGATGAATCTGTGACCCCACTTTTCCTCATGATCAGGCAATTCGCAGGCACTTCTTCAATTGCTGACTGGACATCTCTCAACGAGACATCATAGGCTTAAGGACATGCATACATTAGGCCTTGCTGTAGGAGATTGTCTCGGGCCTGAGAATAACGCAAACAAGTTCTCAATAAGGCCTAAGCATACTTCAAGACGAAAAGCTCAATGAGCAAGAGAAAATAAGACCGTCAGGGTACCTTGGCTCTAATCGCCATGATACAGCCTGAAGTATGAGAACACCAGAGTAAGTCAAGTATGCATCTCATCAAAGTGGAAAGGGAAGAGAATTGAGTGATCGGCCGATCTATTGACTATCGAAAAGGAATCTAAAGCAAACTAACTGCAAGTCCGAACGAAACGAATGTCTAGTACAAATTCAAATCTCCATCATGATATCCCAAGTTGAGTTATCATGCCCCCCCTATTACTTTTCATGCTATATCAAGCCCAGGCCAGATTCAACCATCCAAAGCTGAAACTCGAGCGTCCTCCAGTATTCCTCATACAAGTGCCGATGAGGAGTTGCCGCTTAGTTGTGGCTCTGTCCGTTGTTGCCAGCGTTCTTGTCCTTGGGGGGGTTGATGGGGGCCTTGTTCTTGGGTGGTTTGTCACCGGCACGGGGCTTGTCCTCAGGCTTGACATCGCGCTTGTTGTTGGGAGGGTTGACGGGAGGCTTGTCCTCGGGCTTCATGTCCCTCTTGTTGTTGCCAGCGTTGTTGTTGGCCTTGTCACCAGTAGGAGCCTGATCCTTGCCACCGTTCTTGTTCTCAGTCTTGACGCCGCTCTTGTTATCAGCCTGCTCCTCAGAAGGAGCCTGTCCACGGGGCTCATCATGAGTAGGAGTGGTGGTAGGAACATTGGCAGCAGAGCAACCCTTGGCAAAGACGTAGAGCTCATCATCACGACGAGGAATCTTGGAGGGATCAACGCTGTACAGCTTGCACACAGGCTCCGACGCATCAGCAGGAAGACCAAACAGGAAACTCTTGCAAGACGCCTGCGCATCACAAGCATCCTGACACTTCTCCGCGGTCTGAGCACTAGGCGTAGCAAAAGGCTGAATCTTGCTGTTGCTAGCCCCCGTAGGCGCAGTGTTGCAGACAAGATCCCTCGCAGCCTTGGTCTTGACCTCGCCGCGCGGCTTATCCTGCGTAGGCTTGGTGTTGGGCACAGCCTTGCTGGAGCAGGCCTTGTCAAAGACATACAGGTTGTTTCCCTGGTTGGGGACCTGGGCTGCAGGGACGGAGTAGAGCTTGCAGGTGGGAGCCTTGGCGCCAGAGGGGAGGCCGAAGAGGAAGCTCTTGCAGGAGGCATGGGCGGTGCAGAGCTTCTGGCAGGCCTCGGCGGTGGAGGCGGTTGGGGTGGAAATGGGTTGGATTTTGGCGGAGGAGGTGCCGGAGGGGGCGATGTTACACTGCTGGGAGCGAGTGTCGAAGGGATGGGCGAGAATGGCGGTGGCCATTAAGGCGGTGAGCATGGCGATGGTGGTCTTCATGATGAAAGATTGTTGAAGTTGAAAGTTGAACTTGAAGTAAGTTGAAATAGTGTTGAGAGAGTGTGAAGATGCTTGATTGAAGTGATTGTGTTGGTGAGTGAAAGGTGATTCTTTGTCGAGAGTTCATGATCCCTTTATACCTGTTGAGGCGATCATATTCAAGGATCTCATAGACAGCATTATTCCGTAACTCATCATGACCGCGTCAGCTATTTCCGAACGACTTGACGATCAGACGCTTTGGCCTGCTGGAGTTTACAGCATCTCATTCTCAATGGCGATGCAACTCGAGCTGGAGCTAGGTCCACATCATGCATGCAAGCAGTGCCTTTGCTCACATTCCCGAGCTTACGTGCCCCATATGAGTTGACAAAGGTAAATCTTCTAGAGTTACATGATCATTATACCTACAGAAAGCATGATGTTGGGTACTAAGCCAGTAGGAATGTCCTTATTCACAGCGTGACGAGTCTTTTGGAATAGTACCAATGTCGTTGCTATGTTTACTATCAACTCCATTCATCCCGCCATTAATGGCCATGCTTTCTCCTATTCGCTGGACGGAAAGTTCCGTCTTTCATTACGGCCGTGAAGAAATGATCGCTACATCCTTACCAGCATTAGGCCGATCCCCCACATGCCGTTGAAACAAATCAACGTTTCCCTTCGGAACCCAGGAGGTCGGGAGATTTCTGTAGGTTTGCGCTAAAGGCTTATTCGTGGGTTTGAGGCTTGCAGTAGCCGCGTGGAGCCGGCGGCTGAGGCTCTGCATAAGGGACTATTCGATTTATGAATAGAACTTGGATATTCATCACGGTCTCAGCATTATTCCACTCGAAATATGCACTGTGACTTTTAAATGATGTTGTTAGTTGACTGTTTGCTGGCCGCCAGTCGCACTCAGCCCATCGAGGTCACATCAATGGCTAATGTAGACATCACGCGTAGACAGTATATCCAACCAATGCCAGCCTTGATTCTGTTCACCATACAGCCCAGATCAGATGAAAATGGACCATAAATCAACAGCTCCCGGGTAGCCTCAAACGGATCTTTGAGAATTCATTATTCTCCTTATTCTATGTGGCTGTGCATATCCGCTTCTTCGATCCACTCGAGATGAAACGACCAGCGTCTAGTCTAAACTACTGCATACAGTGCGCCCCAGAAAACGTTTCGACCAAGCCCGCATAAACATCCACGTAATCGGTACCAAAGCTCAACAACCTGGTCCGATCTGCCGACACTAACACCAACAGTTTACTATTCTTATTATAGATATAATTTGAGCACCTCAATTGGTTGAAAAGAACACAGAGCAGTTTACCTACTTATACTATCTACTACTTACACTAAGGTATTTACAAGAACGAATCCTCAGCTTCCTTAAACCTGGCTATAATCTCCCTGGTAGCTTGCAATGGTAGAGCTTCTACCGTCCGGCCCATATTGCCTGTCATTGTCTCAGCCATACAAAGCGCATTGTATCTAGCCTCTTCCGTAGCATCAGCTGCTGCTTCAAAGAGCCCGTTGATAGTCTTGTTGTTAGTCGCCTCTACATCAATAAGCTCAGGCTTGAATGGATCAATGGTCTTGGGCTGGCCAGCGACTGTCTGCACGGGTATCTCCGCAGCCGTGGAAAACGCAAGGAATAGATCCCCCGAAGGGTTGTGAGCATAGCTTCCCACACGTGCAAGGCCCATGGTGGCCCGCTTGGCCAGCCGCTGGAGCTGGCCAGGAAGAAGCGGTGCATCCGTGGCGAGTATGACGATGATGGACCCGTCCTTCTTGTCCTTTGCGTCGTTGTACTCTTTATCATGAGCAGCGGCGGCCTCGTCCTTTGCATTTCTCTGTTGCAGGATTCGTCCGACCGGCACGCCTGAGATGTGCAGATGTTGTAGTCTTCCGTAGTTGGCCTGAACAAGAGCGGCAACCGTGTACGACGTCTCGTCTTTCCCAGGCACGATTCTGCTGCTGGTTCCAGTGCCTCCTTTCCCACCATGGCACAGCATACCTGTCCCGCCGCCCACGTTCCCCTCGGCAATCGGGTCCTCAGAAGCATTGGTGATGGCGTCCACCACGTGTTCCGGCGTCACCGCAAACTGCCTCAGGTCGTTGAGATGGCCATCAAACGTCTCGGCGACGACTGGCAACAGGAACCAATCGATGCCCTGCTCACCTTTCCCGTCATGTTCAATTGCGTACTTGTAGATTCCTGTATAACACGGCCCTACTGCAAAGCTATTGGTGATGAGAATAGGCGAGTGCAAGAGACCGCTCTCTTCGATCCAGTGTGTCCCGGTCATTTCTCCAGATCCGTTGAGACGGAAGACGCCGGCATGGCAGGCTTTGTGGAACCAGTCTTTTCGCGGGAGGATGGTGGTCAGTCCCGTGTTGATTTGCCCACTGTCGTCGCGGATAGTGGTTGTGTGGGCAAGGACGCCGGGCACGTCTGTGATGCCATTTTTGGGACCAGGTGACATGAACCCAAGATGTGCCTCTGGTATGACATCGCGGAGCCTGCCGCGGGGTTGCTGATGGGATGCATTCGTTGCCATTATTTAGATGTTCGTATTCTGGCGAGTTTATGTTAAGATACACTGGGTAACTATGTAAGTCTCAAAGCTGGACGGTAACTACTTTGCTCTATTTATGAAGCCCGGCTAAGAGAGAGATGGATGATTTGCTGTGGTGTTTTTTGATTGTCGGCATGAGTCACATCGATCCATTTATCTGCTGCTAATCTTACTCAAGTCCAAAAGAGAAGGTACCAAGGTGTAGAATACTACATAGAACCTGGATCCGGATCACGTGGTAGTTGCGTTATTGCGAAGGATTTGTTCACCACCACTTTTAATAAAACGCAGGGTGCCAATTAGCAGGGCATTTTGGTGATAGGAGCTGCCATCTCCAAATTGGAAGAGTCATATGATGATGTTTTACCCCTCTTTTAGAGATAAGCTAGATTGCATCAGAAATGCCTCAACCAGACGGATCAGTCAATCGATCAATGGTTAAACAACTCTTTGTTTTATCCAACAGGAGGAGAGGTTCTTAGTTAGATCATAATATTCAGTGAACAAGCCGGTCAATGCTCGTAGCTATGTTGATTCCCTCCGGCCGGTGGATCATCCCACTTCCCGCTCCGATATTAGCTTCAGTGACAAGCTTTTCGGGATCTAAATAGACTTCGGCAAATTCACCAATAGACGCTCTTGTATTGTTTCCGGATCAAACGGAAGAAACATTTTGCCGAGCTGACGTCTCTAATGTCCTGTTGGGAGAAATGGATACCCATGGAGAGAAGCAGGGGTCGAGAACGAAGGCCTCAATATTGAGACTAAGAGTGGCTGAACGTTTCAAAACCCGAGTTAGCCCATTCATTTGGAAGTAGGTCGGAGGAGTGATTACGAATTTGAAAAGTTGCTGTAGTGGAAGCCGGAAGCTGCGTAAAGGCCTGCATGAATCTGAATCAATAGTTCACAACAGAGCCCATGATGATTCCACAATCTGTTTGAGAATTGAGAAGAGTGGCCTGTCGGGCGTGTAGGTAGAAAGTCTCTTACGTGCATGTTCGCCGACGAAATGACCAATTTCGGGATCGAGACTAACCTCCGGATGGATGATGAGACCGTCGACAAGGTACTTTCGAACTACTCCTGAGTGACACTAGCAGATACAGGATCTCATGGAAGTCAAGCCAAGAGGATTATCGGGCAGAGTGAAGAAGGTAAGAAGAAGAAGAAACTTCATAGACGCCTCTAAACAAGAGAGTAAACGATCACGAACGGTGAGTTGCACGGGATCGATTTCCGGACACTGCTCTTCTTCCATCGTACCAGGGCATGTCTGGTTCTCTTGAAGACCGAAGAGATACTCATTATGAACTAGCCTCATGTCTTGATATCAGCAACGCAAATTGGACATCTTCTCATTCGCCGTCATGGCCCTTGTTGTGATTCCAAAAGCTCAGCCAGCCACGAAACTTATTCATCTTCACCGAAACTAACTAAGATCATTGAACTCTTAAGCCTGGTTCCTTCGAGAAGATGTTTCTTCCCACATCACGCTTCTCGTGAAGAGTTCGTGCGTTAGCTCCCAGACTATTGATTTCAGATTCATGCAGACCTACATGTTGAGGGTCTTTGTACACAGAATAGCGTGATAGACGCGTCACTAAGAAAGACTCCTTCTAGTCGCATTAACAAACTAGACTACTCTAGATGTTCTGACGCTTGGGGGATAAATACTTGACTTCTCTCCCATCAATCTCAAGTTTTCTCATCACAGCATCAATCACTCTAACAACACACTCATTCACCTTCACTACACTCTTTCAACCACATTCATTTACCTTTCTCAATCTCTTCACCAGACTCAGCTCAAAATGAAGTACTCTCTCACCCTCCTTTCCCTCTCCATGGCCTCCGCCATGGCAACCCCCTTTGCCTCCAGCACCCCAAAGTGCAACATCGCCCCCAGCGCCTCTTCCAACCGCAAGGTTCAGCCTTACCATACCGGTAAAGCCGACACCGCCATCGACTGCCAGACCTTCTGTGCCTCCGATGACCACTGCAAGAGCTTTGCTTTTGGTCTCGTCAAGGGCCACTCGCACCCCAGCTGTCTCCTCTTCAAGGTCTCGGCTTCGGAGGTTCCTACTCGCAAGGATGGCCTTCACGTCTTTGATAAGCAGTGTGCGTCTGACCGCGTTCCTACATCTGCACCTACTGCTTCTGAGCCTTGGGGTACTGTGCCCAAGAAGGTTCTCGTTCGTCGATCTTTGAAGTGTAACTGTGCTGCTTCTGGTTCTGCGAGCAGTGATGTTGAGCCGTTCAAGACTACTACTGCTGCTACTGCTAAGGACTGCCAGGCTCTTGCTGAGGCGGATTCTTCCTGCCAGAGCTTCCTTTTTGGTCTTCCTAGCGGATCGAGCACTCCTGTCTGCAAGCTTTACAAGGTTGCTGCTGCCAAGGTTCCTGCTCATGCCGACACTCTCTTTGTCTTTGACAAGGGTTGCTCTTCTAAGCAGGTTCCCACTACTCCTCCTACTGAGGACGCTCCCCGCGGTCTCGTAGGTACTGCCAAGGTTACCAAGGTTGCTGAGGTAAAGGCTGAGAAGCAGGACAACGACGCTTACAATGTTTCCAACCCCAAGCCCAAGGCTACCAAGATCGCCAAGGTTGAGGATGACAAAACTCAGTACGCTCAGGTTGGCGATGACACTGTCAAGCACCAGGCCAAGGTTACCAAGGTTGTGAACAAGCAGCCTAAGGCCACCAAGGTCGCAAAGGTCGACAACCAGAAGGTCCAGAAGAACCAGGACAAGTCTGGCGAGACTGAGGCTAAGGCTGCCAAGGTTGAGAACAAGCAGCCCAAGGCTACCAAGATCCAGAACAGTAAGCCCCAGGCCACCAAAGTTCAGTACAAGGACGAGACCAAGAACACCAGCGACAAGGACAACACCAACGAGAACAAGAACGTCAAGGCCGACAGCCCCAAGACCCTCGCTACCAAGGTCCGCAACAACGAGCACCAAGCCACCAAGGTCCAGGCCGTTGAGCACCAGGCTACCCAGGCTGAGGGTAGGAAGTCTGCTTGCAAGACCACCAAGGGCTCTGCAGCTCAGCCTAAGATCACACAGGCTTAGAGTACCCTACCCTAAGGAGGAAGTGGTTTTGTCAAGTGGGTTCTGTTGAAGAGCCTTCATTTCCTTCTCGGTCCTCTCTCGGTCTGTTCTTCATTCCCGGCTCCTGAGTCTGTCTCTGTTGAGAATCACTTTCCTTTCGTATCTATCTGCTTTCATCTTCTGTACTCTTATAATGTTTACATAGATTCGAGCTATATAGTCTTTCAATAACATACATTTCCTTTTCTACCTCAACGCGCGCTTTTGACAACAGATTTTGATCATTATACATTAATTGGGGATGAAGATGCATTTGCATAGTGGGCAGTCGACGTGATGTTCCCTGAACCAAGAGTCCAAGCATCTCGTATGGAACACGTGCTCGCATGTTAACCGACGCACATCTTCCTCGTCTCCTAGAGTCTCGAGACACACGGCACTTTATAGCAATTGATGTTAGCATGACTCCAACTCTGTAGCATTTTGACGTACCATATCTCTGCTAGGCTAATCTCTGTTGAGCTCACGCTTGATTGCTTTCTAACATCCTTGTACTTGATAGATGGATTCGCTCGGTTTAGCGTCTGTAGGTTATGTCGCTCTATCGGTGTTCGCTGTCTTGGTGGTACGCGAATAACGGTCATGCGAGGATTTCGACTGGTATTACAGCTTCGGAACTTTGATAGGATACTTCGTGGGTTAACTTCAACTGACGTGCAAGCTGGTCTGTGTAACATACATGATGATGGTTAGTATGACGAGAGTCCCACCAAGTAAGAACCAGGGTAGGTTCACGCTCGAGGCCCTGTCATCGTAGCTTTTAGCCTCTGATCCGTACTTCCGGATGTGTTCCGTGGATGGAGAGTTCATCGGAACACTTACATCGAGGGCCTTTTACATGTGAATATCTGCAAAGTTCGACCGCATTCACGATCTGAGACGGGTAGACATGCCTCGGTTGTAATAGTTTCCGAGTTTCTTTGCCTGATTTTCAGATAAATCAGGAGCGTATATCAAAAGCCAAGGTATTTCGTCAGAATTGGCATTTGTCCAAAGTTCTCCCAGCACAGAGATAGTATGAGCAAGAACGGAATGACAGACAACGAAGGTGAAGAAGAGTAGGTGTAATAACAAGTTGATGTTTCAACATATTCAATTGATACGGACATTGCCCATCCTTCAAGGGATGCCCAGGAACAGTATCCAACTGACAAGACCAGCCAAGCACAGTAGCACTCTTTTGCACTGCCACTCTCCCACCCTCGCTAAACCCAACCCGGACACTAACCACCAGCCAAGAACCCATCACTCATCATTGTCATTACCCATCAAAACCCCCAAAACATGCTCAAAATGGACCATATAAACACTAAGATCATCCCTTGACGCGTATATACCATTTCGTCTAGACCACAAAGTATTGTTTCAGGATGCCATTGTGTGCTCATTGTATGGATTGTTAATATGTAGTAAAACTAATTTATGACAATCTTAGAACTAATAATAT